>JAQGBZ010000154.1:0-143966 GCA_034687125.1 Neelides folsomi | reverse complement strand
TGAACTCATTTATGTAGGGAAACGCATTTAATTCTGTAGGTGTATGTGCGTGTAGGGCTAAAAACTCAATCGTGTAGATGGTTGGATATATTCGTGTAGGTGGAAATATATTTACCAATTGTATTTCAGTGTTTCTCAACAAAAGAGTCTTAAAAGAATATGACATTAATGATTTCCGACTTCGTCAACTTCTTCGACTCAGAGCTCTGCTTCATGATGGACTTTTAGAGCAATTGCCATTTCTAGGGGAATTTTTGAGATGGCTCAATGAAATGGCCATCGCGTCATCTACGGCTTCAAATGCTCATGGAAAATCAAGTTTCATTCTTGAACTTCTCCCTCCTTTCCGGACAGCTCTGGAAAAAAAGGCTGAATCAAACAAGAAAAAACTTATGGACATTTACACAAAGGAGCTCCTTCACCCAACAAAGAATATTTTGACTGAGAAGGCAAAAAAGTTAGCGTTTATTTTCAATATATTTTTAAAGAAAAGAATTGTGGGGGTAGTGAGGAGTAGGAAAGAAATCAATGAGAGAATTTAGAATATGCAGCCACTTTAGTTGTGTGCTCAACATTCTGATAAATAACTTATGGGTCTGTTGTGAACTTTACTATGCATGCAGATTGTCTTCCGTATATGATTTTGAAGCTTTTGAAACTGTTCTGCCTCAAACGAAATGCGCTTTATGTGGAAACCCAGCTACTAAGAAATGCTCACGTTGTCGGAACGAGTGGTATTGCAAAAGGTATGAGTTGTTTTCTGAATATGTTAAATTAAGGTACAATATTTCGTATTTGAATGTCTTATAATAATTGATGCGGATGAATAATATAACCAGGAGCTCATAAATACATACTGTGGCGTGAGATCAGCCACGTCAACAACAAATTTCTGATGAGGCTTGAGAATGAGACCTACGAGTGAGGGAGAGCCTCCAAATCTCCCCTCACTTACCCATTTCATTATTCGTTAAAATAAAAGTATACTTTAAAATTCAATTGGCATAAACTTAAATTATTTACATAGGGCGAGGAAGGACCCTTAAGTAAGGCCTTCCTCTCCTATGCGATAATATCTATGTGAATTATTTACTTATCGTATGTACAAAATGTATAGATCGAGATGCAAAAGAATGCAAATTATTTACCACATAACATAATTGTTAAAATAATTCCATAACATTTTGTAGATAAATGTGTTTGATGTGAATACTAATATAAGTTATTCTTATGAATTTAATATGTAATTACAAACTTAAGTATGTAAATATATACCATACACACAAGTATGTGTTTTAATATGGTCACGAAAAATACAAAATATCAGCTATAGCTATAATATTTATGATAATGAATATTTCAAAGAATAATTTTACTTTTTATTACAGAGAGTGCCAAGTGAAGCATTGGGAGAAACATAGAAGGGTTTGCGAGCTCGTCGAAGCAAATTGAAAATATTATAAGTAATTTCTTTATTATTGCTGAAAAATGTGGAATGGGTATATGTACTACTTGTTATTATTTATTAATAATAATTTGAAATACGAAAATAAAGTTTATTTGAACAATTTGCAAGACGTAAGTACTACAATAATATAAACAATTTATGAAACTGATGTACATCGGTTTTTAAGACAGTACTATATCATTTTGTTGTTATTTGAATGATTTATTATAAATACATAATGTATTAAGGTTAGATTAAGTTTATTAGTTTAGAAGATTTGCTTTGTAAAAACTTGAATAAATGATTTAAATTTTAAAGTACTTTTTACCAATAATTGATGTCCATACATGAAAGTAAACAATGTTATTCCAATAAATACTTTTGTATTCTGAATGTGAGTACTTCTTCAATTCTATAGCATGTAACTTGAAATTAAATTATTTATTTTTATAGGATTGGCGAGTTAGGAGGTTTCATTAAATCATGAAATTGGAAATGACATTTTTGCTGAATCCGAGTTGTTCACGCAGAGAACAGAGAAATTGAGCCAAAATAAATTCATCTTCGAGAATCTCTATCGAGGGCATTACGAAGGTTCGTAGACGAGTAACCGAATTCGGTGAGAGAGGGAACAAGAAACCCGCTTTCCTCTTCTCGTCCTTTCTATTTTCCTCTATACTTCCGCCCCAAGTGTTTCTTCCTCAATCCTTAAACTTTCCAACATTGTTCAACATTTCCCCAATACTTTTTATTGACAAAGTTTCAACGTTTTTAATTCACCATAAAACTTGAAGCATATTCATTCAACTAATTATAAATTCATAAAGGAACAACGAAAGTCAAAAAGTTATGAAAAATTCACTTATAAGAGTTTAATAATTGGCACAGCCTTATTATTTATAATCTTATTGCATTATGATGTTTATGTTTAAAATATTGCAGGAAGAACGTTTAAATATCAAATAATAAGTTTGGAATCTAATTTCAAGGGTGAGTTTACTACTTCCAACATTCACAACTTCCTCTGTTGCACTCACGCATATAATGCAGAGGGAGAAGAATAAAAGTTTTTAGAGATTGAAAAAAAAGTTTCCTTTGTCTGAATAATGATTCTTAAGAGAGCTGTAAACTATCGTAAATTCTTTGAGAAGTCAGAGCATTGAGGCGGCAATCGTATATTGCTCTTTTACCTATCCAACATCCAAACCCGCCGATATCTAAAAAGACATCAACTTTTCTATTAATCGAATATTTGACTTGCAGTAAATATCCTAATATTATAATTTATAATAATATCTGAATGCCAATGATTAGTTTACGAGATTCACTCACATAAATACGATTTATATTGTTTCTCATTTGACCATGTTTTTATATTGAAACATATTTGGCTGAAAAAAATTACAACAAAATTATAAAATTTTATCTTAGTTTGAAAATATATAGTTTACCTTATATATTTATTTATTATTTTGATATTATATAATTTTTAAAAGTTTTAATAGATATTCTTTCAACTGAATTTCTAGTCTTGTGGTGTACGTACAGGTACAGATAAAATAAATATAATTTAATGAAGTTAATTATTTTTAAATTTTCAAACACATCATTAATTGTTCAATTCCAATTTGAATGGTTAACAATGTATAGAATTCAATATGGTTTTTTATTTAGAGATTTAAAATGCACGGAAGGGTTTAGAGAAAAACTAACATTCTGAGGTGTGGGAAACATTAAAGTTTCCTTAATGGCTGTTTCCGAACTCAATAAGTAAGAGAGCAGGGTGTTTGAGATTGGAACGGTGGATGAAAAGAAAGAATTTCCCTGACAAAGGGCGAGAAAGGGGCTTCTTTTTTCCTCCCTAAAGCATTACACTCTTTTGGCTTTCGCCCCTATTTTTTTCTCGTGGCTTCCTCTCACTCTGTAGAGATCTTATGGATGTGATCGAGCAATCATTTTCCACTCCATTTCATCCAAATTATTTCACTCTTGTATTCTTTTAATATATCGCCTTCCTTTCTCCTCTCCTCGAATATGCCCAGTTTTCCAGCCTTGGCAAAGGGGTTTTACAATTCCCTTAGAATCCCGCAAACTGCCAAGAGATCTCGTCGTTATTAGGATGGTTATTTTCCCCATTGAGGGAAAAAATAGACATCCATGCCCATTGTTAACTCACTCCTAAATGGGTAATCTAAGAGTGAGTTATTTTGAAAAGCAACCCCCGCTACTCTTCCGCTCCATTCCTCTTGTGGAATATGAGTGGAAAAAATGTGGGGCAGTTAAGCTGAGGTTGCGGGATGAGGAATTGAAGTCTTCCTTCCCTTATCTCTCCAACCACTTCAAAATGGGGAACGATGCTAATGGGAGATGATGTGCGTGAGGAAGAAACGGTGGTCGCGAGACTCAAAGTGACTCACTCCATTTGCTTTAATGAGATTTCCTATTGCCCCATTCTTGTCATCGTCCCGACTCTGGCCTCGGACCCAATGGCTCTTTCTCGGGAGGCTAATTCGCTCATTAAAGAGGAAATAAGCGCTGACTCCCTCCGTTCCCGGATAAACATCCCAATTATTTCAATTACGCCCCATTTACTCTCTCCGTCCACTTCATTCTTCATTCATCCCATGAAACGGGAGAATTTATCAACTCATTCGCACCTCTCGGGAATTCCCTTACCTTTCAAATTCAATTTTTCCTTCCTCAATTTTATAAACCCATTTTGTTTCCGTCGGAAAGTGTGAAGGAACTGAGGCCCAGCGAAACTTCATGAAAATTTCACTCGTCGTCCACAATTCCCAGGAACACTGAAGGAACCCAGAGTTTCTACTTCCTTCAATTTCCCTTGGAGTTACAATCCCATGTTTGTATGTCCTCCACATTCACTTAACCCAAATGGGTTCCTCTCTCGAGGAACAGAGTGCATGTTTAATTATTAAATGAGCCTCTGTACACATTTATAATCGAGTCGGTAACTCCGGGAGTGGAAGGTTGTGTGAGAGCGCTTAACATAATATTAATTCCACTCCCACTTTATTATGTTGGCTATATTTTGCAGAGTTGAGGGAATTGTAATTGTTATGCCTTCCCTGTCGCTGGATTCTGGTGGGCCGATTATTGGGACGTAACAGCTTTCATCTAAGGATATTTATCCCTCTGGATCAGACAGAAAGAGATGAGAATGGGGTTGATGGAGGGATGCAAAAGGCGATCGTAATCGGAAACTCCCTTCTTCGTCTCAGGATTACGTTGTTCTGAGACCTCATCTGAACCTGATAAGGAGCCTACCCTCCGGATATTGGTCCTGAAGGAGTCGAGGAGACCGCAATAAATCCATGCGGATTAGCAGCATCGCATCCCGGCCACCACACAGCTCGAGGAGAAAATAAGCCATTTCAATGCGAGGAAGGTCTTCTTACTTTGTCATTCTCCGCCCTAAAACATTAAGCTGGTGATGAGGGAAAGAAAAACATGAAAACCTTTAGACCTCTAACCGCAGTCACAGCCAACATAAAAATTTGAAATATTAAATATTATAAATTATTTTTATTTCTAATTATTAGTTATTTCGGAACCAAAGTGGATTAAATAATTGATTTATAATAAATGATTTATTTATTTCAATAAGGAATTATTAAAACATTTAAAAGTGGTTGAATTTCATTTGTTAGAATTATTTGTATTATATAATTATGGAGTTTTATTTCCTACAGTGGACCATTTGCAAAATTTCAAAAATTGAGAGAGAAGAGATATTTTACGTTAATTGAAAGAGAAAATGAAGGGAGACTCGAAGTAGATGAGATCCTCATTGTTCTTCAGCTAAATGAATTGGATGTATTTAAAGCTTCGTCTTATTCCGTTCGGTGTCTGGTGGAATGAAAGCAAGAGAAGCAGGAGAAAATTGGACTGACTCACTCCTGGTTCTACATCTACACCAACAACCCTTCTGCCCTATACTTATTCAACTTGTATCACCAGTATCACGTACAAGGCGTATATCACATCGTGTCTTCATGGACTATATTTTATTTCTCAATTCTTCTTGTTATAGCTGAAATTAATTGATTGTTTGCTACACTTAACATCGTATATATTTTTCTGCTTTCTAAAAATACAAAATGATAAATGTCCATCTGGAAAAAACAATTTTGATTCATTCTACTTAATGAAATCAAAACATAATAAGTTCTTTTTTGTTAATATCAAAATAATTAATTTTAATTATGAAGTTCTCGTTCTATTGCAAATTCAATTTATTTAAATAAAACTCACATTTGAATAATTTTTGCTTTTATTAGAGAAATTATTAGAGAGAAATAAACTTCATTTCGTTTTCGCAGCCGTCAATTTTAATTAGAGTTGAAAAGACGAGGCTGCTCCATAAAGAAATTCAGCCCGAGTTATAAAGAGACTTACTTAACTAGGGGACTCAACTTGGGAAGAAAACAAAAGATTTGATATACACACCCTCTTTCTCTTCTGCTATTATAATAACACTCAATAGTAAAGTGTGCTCTGAAATCAATGTACTTCTGTTTTATCAATCCTCATGTCCATGTTCCATGCTCATGATGAAAACATGATTATTTACGTCTAACCATTAATAAATTATGTAAAATTATATTTTTAGTTATAGCTAATTTAAATAAATCATTCATTCTTCATTGACACCATTAATAAAAAAAGTTTTTTGTTCAATTAAAAAAACCTCTGTAATTTATCGTGTGTTTGCAATATGTTTTTTGGTAAAATACAATTAAAATTAAATAAGTACAGTTCAATCCTTACAATTGTAAATATGTTGATTTTTCTATTTAATAAATTATACAGATAGTTAAGTTGCAAAGCCATGCTGTATTATAGTATTGATGATATGCAATGTGTAAATACCTATTCGTATACAGTAAATGCATTATGCAATTATGTATTATGCTTAGGTATATACCAGACTATTCATACATACATTCCATATAATGTACGAACATTAACACACGCACATTGTCTTAATGAATTAAGAACAAAGGATTATATTTTAATTGTGAGAAGAGTATTGTTGTTTGAAGGTTTAATGTAAATTTTCAAAGCACAATTTTTCATTTTTGGAGATGAAAGGAGGTAATGCAGCATTGGGTTTTTAGAGAGTATTAATGATAACAAATTACGGGTTGGCTTCTTGGTTAATTGGATCCCAGTTAGAAGAGTAAAAGTGTAGATAAGGGCAGAGTGTGATGCTGGAAGAAGAAGCTCCTCCTGATCACTTTCCCCCTTTGCCTTTGTTCCCTCGAAGGGGAATGAGAAGGGTTGTTCTTTAAACAGACACTCGGGGTCTTACAATACAAATTCGATATGGGACCTAATGCTTCCTTAAGCTTTCCCTCTCCCACTATGCCTATAAACATCTTCCCAATTTCCCTTCTTTCCCCATTCCTCATTGTATGGCCATCTAATATGGTGTGATGTGATCCTATTGATTTTGATTTCCCCTCGATCCTAATTATTTTCTCTCGAGAGGGCCCGTTCCTCTCAGTCCTTATGAAATATAGAGAATTTAAATTAAAAGGCACCGATAATGAGCCAGATTAAACAATGGCGGTGAGGGTGCGGCGCTGCGGCATATCGAGAGATGGGATCCAAAGATAATTCTATTAAAAGATTCAAAATCCTCCTCATTTATTCTGACTTGGAGGAAATTACGAAGGCCTTTGGTTCTCAAAAACAAATTTGAGAGAAATGGAACGTCTTTTCCCATCAGTCCCTACTAATACACAGGTTGGGGGTTTGATGGGGAATAAAGTGATAGAACATAAGTGAAAACGTGATTGTGTTTAGATATTCATATGTTGTAAACATGTGTTGTGTGGAAGGAGGAGATTGTTGGGCAGATGTCCATCTCAAGAGCTTCACTCCCCCATGTTGTTTTCGGCCAGCCCTAATGGAGGGGATGCAAAGTGAAAGTTGTGTGGGCAGCGTGGTAAAGGTATTTGATGGGATGGAGATGGGATTTTGAATCCCCAGTAGATTTTAAGATGCGGCGGAGAGCCGAAGGCCCGTCTTCGCCCATCGAAAAAACATTGAGAGATGTAGATGTGGCTCCTTCGACACACAATGGGGAGGGAATCGGGGAGAATGGTAAACTACTTTCCAATCCTCCTCCATTCTCGAGCCGTGAATACACAAGTGGTGGAGTGGGTGAGTTACGACGGCTCGCTCCTTGGTGGAAACTTGTATTGTTACGAGTGGACCTCCTGATTCTCAATTCCACAATTCTGGATTCATTGGGAGGCAGGGAGCGGACGATGATTCGATCCTCACTTGAGTTATTCACTTTTCATCGGGAAAGGGGAAAGTCGGCCCTTGGAGCCTCAATTTCCTTCGCCCTATTTCTTTCAAATGTATTCATAAATTTCTCCGGCCGGTGGCAAGCGAGCCAGGGGCTGTGAGGAACGTATCCACCAACTCCTGCCCAAACTTTCCTCCACTTTCGACTTGGGAGTGACCATAGAATATTGAAATTCCCCATAGATAATCATGAGAAGGAGAGAATGGGCAGTGAGGAACATCTATCATCCTCTTATTTCCACTATGAATTTTTCCCATTTTCAATCATTGGAATGATAGAAGGAGTAAGAGCCCTAGAGACTCCTCCAACACTCGCCCCAACTTCTCTCAAGTCGCTCTCTTGACACACGTTAAACCCGCCGACCCTCCTCCCCACTCAAATGTCTCCAAGGCTGAAGACCTCTTCCAAATTATTTTTATCTTTATCACTGCCCATTACGCTCCCCAAAGGTCCATCTCTGCTGCGAGAACGAGAGAAATAATTTTACAAATTGGAGGAGTTGACCCCTTCAACTTCGCTCCAGCCCAATTCCAGCATCCATCACATTCATCTCCTGGTTATGTCATAACCCATTATTTTCACCATTTGCCCTTCCCTCTCCCAATGGGCATTTGTGTGACTGTTATTGTTGCGTAATATCGAGGGCAACATGGACGCGATCAAATGAAGAGGGGAAATGACTGAGAGAGGGTTACAATAACTCTCCCCTCCGACTCAACCCCCAGATATGAGAAATGAGAAAGAGAGGAGCGAGAAAAGTCTAATTAGTCTCTTCTAATTCTAATTCCATTCCAGGGTAATGCATATATACTCCATAGCTCTTTTCCCTAATACAAGATAATGTACTCAAGCTCCGCAATCTCGACAGCAATAACTCTTATTCTACCCTCGCTCTTTATTCTGTCTAACTCTTGATTCAAATCCAAAACCTCATCCAGATCCTTGCTTTAGCGTTTCTTTATCACATTTGGCATTAAAAGGAAATTAGTTCTTAGGATAAATTCTATAAAATTAATTGTATTTTAGTTTACAATTAAATTAATTTATTCAATAATTTTTAACTACATACGTATCAAATAAAGCCAGTTTTATTTTTAATATTAATATGCAATATTATACTCTATTCCATTTGAGAAGATTATTGAGAATTGAATTAGGTTACATGACAAGTCATTAGAAATTCAAATAAACCGATATTATTTCCTGTAGAAATTATTTGCGGGTGACATGACATTTGATTGCCCGGTCAAGTAACATGATTCAATTCTCAATAATCTTCTCAAATGGAATAGAGTATAGCTATCTTAATATTTATGATAGAAATAAATTGCAAAGTTATTCTGTTTAAAAGTAATGAGTAGCTTAAAGCATTTATAAATCAATTCTAAATAAAAACATTGACTTTAAAGAATATTAAACTGTATTCATCTTATAATCTATAGTGTATGTTTGAACCTGTATATTTGATGATGTCAGGTATCTTAGTATACAACGATGGGTATATTGGTTCAATTTATTAAAGCCAATTAAAGAAATTATTAGAAGGGTTGGGTCATATTTTGTAAATTAAAATTGGCAATTAGAGGGGAAGATCGTTTGAGGAATAAATTAGAGTGAGAGGATTTGTTAATGGGCGAGCGTAAAGATGAGTGTGGGATCTGGCGTGGGCCCAAATCCAAACCGAGGCGAATTTAGCTTGGGTCACGAAATTGGGAGTTCTATGATTTTTATCGGGGCAACCCTGGCTCACTCAGACCAAGTGAGGCGGATGAAATATAGGATGCATTACCTTAATTATTTTCAAGTTAGTCTTAAGGACAAATCTGGAGGGTCTCGGTTCAAGTCCGGCGGCTTTGAAAGGGTGTAATTAGGGAAAGCTGTGTGAATCTCTCCGTCCCCCACCTCGCACCGAGGTGTGGACTCATCTGTGAGATGAAGTGGGAGTGATGAGGGTGAGTGATGATCGCGGTTGGAAAGCTCTCCCGCAACATGCATCAATATCTCAAATAGAGCCCGTAAATACATTTCTGTGAAGCCGCCCAAGAAACTTTGAGCATCTGTAGCCGTGAGGAGATTTGGAGAAAGAGTCCTCGGTCGTGTCTTAGTGAGGGAGTTCCTGGGGGAAACGACAGGTTCGGCACATAGAAAAGATGTGAAACCCGAGGTTTCTCTTTTTAATCCGCTCGTCCCCACGAAATTTCAGTCTCATCGTGACAGATTTTAATTAATTTCTTTAATGACGAACGCGCCTCTAATGACGGGCAGGGAGGCGAGAGAAAGGCTGGCTGGGAAAGAGCGAGAAATTTTCGCCGATTGGAAAATTTCCTGAGAGTGAGGAGAGACGGCAGGGAGAGCCTTTAAAACTCTCATTCTCTCCACCACGAAGATGAAGGAAAGAAGATCTATAGAAGCATAGGGAGTATGGGGAGTTGGGGAGGAATATGGTTCCTCTCTAAGAGGACTCCCTGAGCTGGCCTAAAATTTCCTAAACCTTATTCATTAATTCCCTCTCCTCTCTCTTCCCTTTTCCAATTAGTGTGAGACAGAGAGGCTCTCTCATCGGCTCTGCATTTTATTAAAAAATTTTAATTAGTCTCCACGCACTCACCTCGCCCTCTCTGTCAGGGTTCTCCCGGACGTCAGCCGCTCTTTATTGACACCCTCAGAGATCCCATTTTTATCACACCCTCTCTCCAAATTACCCGGGTTTATTTTCCATTAGCGGACTCTTACTCTGATTCACTCCCACAATAGTAATTCCCATGTTGAGTCGTTTCCCATTCACGCCCTCGATTGCTCTATTCAGCTAGAGTACATATATCCTCTTGTAACTCTTATCGTTTCTCCTTCGTCCATTTATTCCTTTACCGACCCGTTCCCTCCAAATTGCCCATTTCAATTAGCAAAGGCAAATCTTTTTTCACATGTTCGACTTGACAATTTCCATTGTCTTGAAATTGAATATTTTTATTATTTCCCATTAAGCCTTTTTTTATTTCATTTATTTTATTTCATACTTGCTTACATCATTGAAGGTAATTTGACGATAAGCGTAATATGATATAAAAATATATAACATAGTAGATTGTTAATATAGACTTCTTTTCAGTCACAAGTGGTCCTTGACTTTTAAAAAGTTCTCAACAGGTGTAATAATCTAAGTAGAAGAATTGGAGATGAGATCTCTGAGATGAAAAGGAATGCGTGAGTTTTTTTTCCTTTTCTCCCCCTCCACTTTCCCCACTCGATTGAGAATAGAGTTGAAGAGGCACTTGGATCTTTTATTAAACTTTTTGCATTGTTATTAGGTAGCGAATCTCCTCGTGTCCCCAACTTCACTTCCAGAGAATCTCAATTGAATCGAATAAGTAGATGATGAGATTATACTCATGGCCCTCTTAAGGTTAAATTGACAATTCCGAGGAAACTTTTTTCTCTCTCTCAATATGTGCGGTGGGGAGCGTTTGAGTAGATGAGACTTTTAACTTTTCATCCGTCTCCAATGTCGGGAGTGAAATTAAAAGTAAATCATAGAGAATACATTACACATACCACATAAGAACTTGCATGCGTGGAGGTTCCGAACCTTGCTCTGAAAGAGTATTATGTTTGCATTAAAGAACGAAGGAGAAAATTAAGTTGGTCGTGGAAGAACTGAGCACCCGAGAGGGTGAGTTTAATGCAGGAGGGAGAGTCATGGAAAAACGTCCTTTATCCTCTAAGGTAGAAGATTTCGGGAGAACCGCCGTATTTTCCTAATGTATTCTAATGAATTTTAATGTTTTTTCTTCCGACTCCGATATTTTATTTCACCGCAGGAAAATCATTACGTTCCCTTCTTCTTCCGCCGTCCTTCCTTCTCCCTCCTTTATCAAACCCCCTACTTTCCTTCTCTCTCTTTCTCATAAGGCCTTTTATGCATATCTGAGACTCCAAACAGAGTCTGATGGTTAGAAAGCTCTTTATGTATTCTTCTATCGGGAGATTTTATTCTCGGATACACTTTCTTATTTCAATTTTGTCCTCCCTCCCTTTGACTTCGTTTTATGAGCTTATTAGTTTCCAGACCAGATGGTTTCCTTTCCTTGCCTCCAATTGAATATTGACTCGTACATTATTTAGGTTAATAGGAGTCACAGGGAAATTCAAATATTTAACCATGTTCCTAATCCAGGCTAATCCTAATACATCAAATCCATCCCTTTAGCAAATGAACGTTTGAAGGATTCATCTGTGAATATTGCTCACTATTCAATTTTAGTAAAGTGTGAGAAGGTTTCTTATAGACAATACACAAACCATCATGATGAGGCATTGTGCTGTATATAACCAAATATAAGTATCCGCTCTTAATGGTCCGTGGATCCTCTTATTACTCTCCTAACTGTTGAGATCGCTGAGGGAGGAAGGAAATTCGGTAAATGTGCAATCATTCAAAATTATACGTCAATTACGTCTGCGACGCTAATTATACTAAGATAAAAACACCCGCTCCTCCCCACACACATCCACTGAGAATTTGAGGAAGGCGAAATCTCTCGCCCCGCTCCCGCACTCTAATTCTCAACTATCACCATTACTCCTATTACTTATTATAAATGGATCTCTTATGAGTCGCCCCTCTAACCCGTTCAGACAATGGGACTTTGGGTGATATATAAATTATGCTCTTGTTTGCCCGTAAGGTAACTTTCAAACGGTCCCTTAACTTTCTGCTCTCGACCGAGTGACAAGCAAAATTAAGATAAGATTGATTCAAGTATTATTGATGCTTTCTGCAAAAGGCTGCCTGGGTTGCATTTGGAGTACGCTGAAGCTCTCCTGTGGCTTAACACCTTCTTCCTCCGCGCCCTCGTAAATTCTCGCACCCATAAAAGTGAAAAGGAGGGATATTAAATTGTAAATATATGAATATATCGTGTATTAGGGAGATTCCACTATTCCAATGCGTTTTGTTCCACGTAGGAATGTCACGTAAAATGGTTCATAAATGGAAATTGAGTCTTTATTCACCCTTGCTACTTTGGAGTCCTCGGTGGAGAAAAAGTGAATAAAAGTGTTTAAA
This sequence comes from Neelides folsomi, assembly GCA_034687125.1. Lineage (NCBI taxonomy): Eukaryota > Metazoa > Arthropoda > Collembola > Neelipleona > Neelidae > Neelides > Neelides folsomi. The sequence continues at coordinate 131,114 of JAQGBZ010000154.1, read as the reverse complement.
TGGGGATTTCAACCATAGAACTGTATTGAAAATGTTTCCATCATCAATTCCCAACTTTGTCTTGATATTTCTAAACGACTCGTTGGGCGTTTATGATACAGATATTAAACTTACATTAATGTAAATCTTTTAGATAAATAATGACTAATTATTTTTAGATTTGGCAAATGGTTTAAAATGGAGAACTGTGAAATACACCTTATTGACTAACGTTTTAACTAACGAATTGTATTCTAAGGGCTTGAATAAATAAGATGGTTAATCAATTTAGTGTAGTATAAGGAACCGTGGGATGGAATTCATGCCCCATGACATCCCAAGGAGTAATGAAGGAGCGAAGATTCAATTAACAATGAAATACTGCTTTCATTACTTTCCCTTTGCTCTGAACGAATTTCTTGGTGGAAATCTCTGACATTTGGCTCCCACAGAATAGCGGCCTTGTTTCCTCCTAATGCTGAGGTGGGTGATTTGGCACGGTGGAAAAATAGGTTGTGAGGCGAAGGGTGGTGAAATGTGAGGAAGCCACGCGAGTCTTCTTAACGTCGGCTCATTTAAGTGAACATAATAAGGGGAGAAGGGTCGAGATCTACATGGTAGGAATGAGGCACTTTGTGTGAAAATGACTCAGATTTTTCCAACCCGCCCATGTGGAGAGGAATGGAATTGATGTCAAGTGTAGCAGATGATATTCAGGAGGAAGAGATAGGGCGTGCGGGGTCAGATGATTCCACTGAAGCCTTCGGGATCTCACCGCGAAGCTCCGAGGGTCGGGATCCTGCTCGAATTTCCATTTCTAAATACTTCCTCGCTCCAGGGGTCATTTTCCCCGTAAGGGACACATTTTTTATCCTTCATAAGCATGCATTGGAGGTTGGGAAAACCGTTCCGGCAGACGATAAATGAGCTCCGCTCTCAAACAAGAGGGGGCCGCCACAAAAAATTTCATCTCAAACTTTCTCTGACCGCATATTCTTCAAGCGTCTGTTCACCGTTCGCCTCATGGGAATGCTCATACGGAGAAACCCACTTTCTTCAAGCCTCTTAATGATGAGGCTGATTAGACCTGGCTTTGAAATGACTTCACATGGGACCCGACGGAAAAGCTTCCCAATTTCCGATTTTAATCAACTTCAGACCCACAATGAGCTCCTTTTACTTTTAATCCCCATGAAGGCTGAAAGGTTTAAAAAATATCTCCCAGTCCTTCCTCGTTTATTCATTTTTTAACTTTCAAAGACTTTCCAATATAGGAACATGCTGCTACAAAATTCTTTATACGTAAACAAATATGTTTGATACAAACCTAATAGTTTAAACGTAGAACAGTTCTTTATTTAAATATTTAATATGTACTCTATGCGAGAACTTAGCTCAAAATAATGTAGAGGTAATTAATATTTTATATATATCTGTGGAGTTCATTAATCCTTTAAGGTATTTAAGTATAAACCTTGGTATTGTTTTTGAAGTATTGGTGAAATTGCGATATTTAATATGTAGTAGTAGGACGAACACTAAAGATTAATGAAAGACTTCTAAGAAATATATAATCGACTTTGAAGAGTGAAAAGGCAAGCGTATGAGATTACGTAAGTAAACATGGAAGTAGGTCGTGGAGGAAATGTTGTTGGGCTCCGATCTGATTCCGCGCCTATGAGAGTCTTAGCCATTTCTTTTGATCTCATTTTGCGTCTCATGACTCCGTGACTAGTAGATGTCTTGGCTCCTCCTCCGTTCAAGGAGGTTTTATGTAATGTTGAGTTATGGAAGATGCCCAACACATACGAGGAGTTCAACCCTCCCCGACGAGGCTTAGCGAAGATAGAAAAAGGGCTTGAAGGCACGCATCCGAAAGTAGCACAGAGCATAAGGGCAGTCATTCCATAACTCATCTGCCCGGAATGCCCGTTCAAGCCCTTTTAGACCCGCCTATTGATTATAGACCAGGGACTAAGCACGGAATCGCCATCTGCACTGAGAACTATTACTCCCACATCACTTTCATTCTTTCCGCGATAGAAATGACCTTCGCTCTTCTATCAATCTCACCCCAATCACTCTTTGTTTGCTGAGAGATGAATGCGGATGGATTAAAGGACGGATGGAGTTTTGATTGCGGAAGTTTTAGGAGTCTAACAAGTGCGTAAGCAGGAAGAGCGGGAGAGGATTATTTAGGATTGCCAACTCCACCGCGGCGTGATTGGCGGGGCGAGGGAGGACTATAAAGGGAATAATCGAGGGATAGGCGGGATGAAATGGATTCAATGGTGCAAAATCGGCGCCTCTCATTCGGCCGCCCGAGAGGAGAAAGAGGACTCTTGAGAAGTAATCGTAATAGGGACGAATGGACGGGGACGAGAACGACATCGAAAGTTAGTTTCCAGAAAAGTTTTCCCGAGTCATCATGAGATTCCACTTTTAGAGGGAAGCGGCGGAGCAGTGCTGAGTAGCCTATGCGCCCAACTTTCTTCAACTCCAACTTTGGATGGAGAAATATGGAGGTTTGGTTCTTTCCTCGATGAGACACGAAAGAGAGTTGCAGGTAGGAAGGATGCGGATTCCGCACGGGATCTTCGGATTCAACCCAAGGCCCTTCCAACAAATATTTATGAGGAGACAATCATAATCCATTTCTAGACTATAAGCTCCCCTCGATTTCCCTCTCACAAACAATTATCTATGGCCCCATTTGTAACTTCCCTTTCCTCCCGCCTCAACCTGGCACTCCGAACGGTCATTTTTAACTCTCAAGAAACTTGCGGAGAAAGTTGTGAGAATGTAAAGACTCCCTTTAATGATGATGTTGCTGTTGAAATTTGTGGTTTGCGAAGCGAGAGGTGAAGAATAATGGGCGAACAACTCAACCATTTTCCCTCATTTCCCTCATTTGGAGAGGATGAAAAATGGTGAAGAGGCTGAGTTGGTTCAGCCTTGCTTCACACCTGACACCTCTAAGGCACATTAGCCACTTTTCCACTTGGAGGAGATATGAAATGATATCATTAAAGGTGGCTCGTGAATGGATGAGACAAATGCTTCAACTTGTGTTCCCTCCACCGCCACTCCTCTAATAGTTTGTTCATCTATCAACATTTCCTCCGTCTGAGCCAATTTCTCAATCTCTCATCCCCGTCGTGTCCCGAAGTTAGAAAAAATCCTCTCACCCTCAGTCTCCAACCCTCGATCCCCTATGAGAGGGAATTCTACATATGTATTCTTTCTTCCCCTATTTCTCCCATTGATACCCGAGTAATCCCGTAATTCTTTCATCTAATATATGAGATAGCCATTCGGGCTGTAATAGAGGAGAGAAGTAGAAGGGATGAGCAGTTTGATTGATTCTGTACAAGGAGAATACAAGCCCACCTACTATACTACCACTCATAAGATTTATAATGGAAAAAGGGGGAATCGTCTTTATTCTGCTTATGCCTTAATGTGGCAGGAGAGATTCACAAAAGGTCTTGTCAGAAGTCAAAGGTCATTATGAATTGACAGAGACAATCTGGGAATCTGGAAGAAATGAGCGGCGTATATTTTGCCCGAACCGCATTTCCTTTCTCCATCTCTGCCCTTTGTTTGGGAAAAGTTTTTGGTGTAATATCTAATAATCCAATCCTCGTAAGTTATGAGCAAGATATTGGCAATAGTAAATTTTGGGATGAGGCGGATCGGAAGCACTAGGAAATAATTTCATTCGAGAGGATCCGAAGGCGAGAAAGGTTATAAATAATATATTGTTTGCTCCCCTTATTAGTCTCATGCTCCTTACACAATCATGGTGAATGTTGGGTTTTTTCCCTCTGTCACTCCGAGCTCCCCTATTTGGATTGCTCATTTCACATGTGAATTTACCAGCAGAGAACATTTGTCCTCATTCCTTCGTTAGGACAATTCTCATCATAAACATAAGTTGCTGGAGAGTTTGATCTCTTATCTGGTATACAAAATAATACATATTACATAATAAAACCTATTATACAATACAGAGTCTGTCCTTTAGTCTTATGTACTTGTATTTATATAGGAAAAGTTTTGGAATTTGAATTTGGAATCCTTGTTTTATGTTTGTTTATTTTATATAGAGAAATGAGTATAAATAAAGCCGAGTGATGGGGATTAGAAGTGTTTAAGATAAATTTCTCTTGTTAAGAAATCCTCCTTGTTTCGTCTTTTCCAAGGGAGAGAGAAAAGGGCTGAGGAAAGTCGTATGAACTATTTCTCTTATTATTTCCTCGACTCCACCACAAGGATTTTAACTCAAATTCCTCATCAGATCACCGAGCGCGCCCCATGCGAAGAGGGAGAGCGGAAAAACTCATTTGTCAGATTCCGCAGAATTTTATCAGGAAGGAAAAGTTTTTGATGGGCGGCCACCACCAGCCCTTTTTACCCTTCAAATGAAAAAGATGAACAAAGGAGGCGAAACATATGAGGAAAACCTATGAGCCGATAATGGTCCCTATATGATGCAGATTAAGGGAAAGAACAATATGTTTTTAAAGGGGTTGTTTTCCCTCCTTTGCCCTCCGCCCAAGTTCCCTCGTGTCTCCAAACTTCTTATCTCTAATTCCTTGTTGCGTTGAGTTTGGAGTGAGTTCACGGGATTAGGGAAGTGACCTTGTCCTTAACTCTCTTTATAGACCTTGTTCTATAATAGAATACTTTTCTCCTTTACTACTTACTACAAGACCCAACACTTTCATCATAAGCAAAACTTTCACTAAACTACTAAACTAAGCTAAAGTTCAGGCCGTTGTGCCTTTACACACTGAGAGTTGAGCCTCGAAATTGGGGAAATTTTGGCCCAGAGTGGAACAGAAGTTTACAAAGGTCTTGGCGGTCGGCCATTGACTCTTCTCACCTGAATTTATCAACTTTGCCTAAATTCCCGAGATATGCGCCCCAAATCGGCTCCTCAAACCCCAACTTTGCAATGATGCGCCCAAAGTTGTATAGTTTCAAACTGCATACTGCACCTTTAAGGAAAGTTGCTCAATGCAGAAATTATGGAAATCAATCCTAAGTTACGGCCGCGGCCTCCTTTCTCAATGAGGCAGAAGATTTTTAGATGTCCCAAGATAGGAAATGGGGGAACAGTCAGTGTGTGTAAATAAATAAATAGGGGTAGAAGAGTGTATAGTATAAGTGGATTTGGTTATCTCTTCCCCAAATCTCTCCCTCGGTCCTTTCTCACACACAATATACGCAATTAGCATTTCACGGAGCTCGTAAAAATGGTAAAGGGTGAGTAAATTTGAAACTTGGCCGACCCGCACCGCAGCCGATTTGTTATTAACTCCTCAGTTTCTTTCACTAGCTGCGTCTTCCCTCCTTCCCAATTCCACAATGGGAATAATGAAGGCGGAACGTTCATTAGCTCTTGAATAAAGAATTGAAGACTCTCTTTCTTCAATGGACCAACTATCGAAATATGCTTGATGAGTTAGTTTCGAGTTTTAGAAGTCGGGAATGGGATGCAAAAATATTCGAATCGGCGGCTGAATACAGAAACACAGCAATTCGATTTTTAGAATTCCAAAGGGGAGAAAATGCGGTCGTCGTGTTGGGTTTTCTTAAAGAAAGGGGAATATTCATTACCCAATTTGACTCCAAGTTTCCCTGGCCGTGTCAGGCGAACTGAATTGGTCTCTATCTGGGTTCCTTAAGAGATCCCGACTCGCTCCGCCTCAACCCGCTCTCGATTCTTTAAGGAGAGAAATTAGCCAAATGTATTGGGACTCTGTATGAGCCAAGGCTATAAATATATGCCGTTTTCTATAATGCCCTCTTTTTCTCTCCGAACAAGGCCCGCATTTCAAAGCCAAATGAGAATGAGTCTTTTCTTCTCTGTTTGCTTCTCTCTCTCTCTTTTCTGGGGCTCAAAGGGGGAGGAAAAATTTGCTCGTCTGTACAAATTAAATCGTTCATTATGAACCCCACTCGAACCGGGCGTCGGGCACAAAGGAAAAGAAGATCTCTCTTCTTCTTCTCTCTCATTGCCTCTTATATTATGCAGCCGCGGAAGGAGTTATGTGAGTATTCACCCGCTCAAATTAACTCTCCTCATTTCCCACCCTCTTCCGCAGACAGAAGGGAAGTGCGTTCATAAAATGCGGTGATTCTCAAAATAACTGTCATGATTTCATCATAAAAGGGAAAGGGTAAGGGAACAGCGAGATTGAAGTAATCTGTAAGGAACCGCTAACTGCCCTCCTCATACACACGCCATGAACACATTCTCCCAACCTTCTTACATACCAACAAGGAGAAAATCAGAGGTGGAGGTAATTGGAGAAAAACATTGGGCGAAGGATGCATCGTTTCGTTCCGGCTTTCTTCTTTCTTTCCTTTCATAATTGAGTGTAATCCCATTATTACTCGACTCGGCTCACACGTTACAATTCCCCATTCCTCCTTCCGCCGAATGAGTTTCGGTCATTCAGGAATACAATTTTGGAGCTAAAAGGCGGGCTAAGTAGCCCTTAGTGAGAACTCCTTCCATCCATTCACTTTTAAGACCGACCTCAGGAAAAACCAAGGGATAAAGGTCTTGAATTAACTTTAAATGATTCAGTTGAGATAAAATGGGTCAAGCAAATCTCTGCTTCCACATGTTTTTACAATATCCAATTAAATTATAATTAATAAATCAAAATTTAAAACCTGTTAATATTTACGAGTATATTAAAATCTAATACATAATATTTACAATGAAGTTGTGAGAGAAGAAACGCTTATTATTTAGATTGTTTGTGCATTTATGCATTTGTTTAATAAGAAATATTATAAATTATATTAATAAACTGTTAACAATTAAGAAAGGTATAAATGTTGAGAATTAAATTACCCGTTGGATCAAATTAGTATTTAAGTTAGTAATGAATTAATGGACGGTTCAAAGATTCATGTTTGGTTACTTCTAGAAAATCCGTTTGTATTTTGAAAGCGGTGGGTTGGAGGGAGAAGAAGAAACCTCCCGATGGAAAAGAGAAATGTAGTTTAGGTTTAGCTAATTTGGTGCTGCTGGTAATTAAGGATTTGGATCTTGAAAGAAGAAAGGGATCGTGGATGGAGGAGGGAATCTCAGAAGAAGGCTTTTGTTTTTCTCCAAAGCTCGCGAAACTGAATAAGAGGGATGTCAGGGCTCTTGTTGGTGTATAGGGAAGGTGGAGCAGTACGGAGGTTATATAGAGAGTAAAGTAATGCGAGCTCCTTTCTCCCCAAGGCGAACAAAAAACGGGGAAGAGAGAGAGAGAGAGAGAGAGAGAGAGAGAGAGACAAAGATCAGAGGCGGAGAGAAAGGAGCTCAGAGATTCGAAGAGAAACCGTATATCACCTGATTATCACCAGAACATGAGAGCTGCTCGGGTCCATGGACCTCGAGTATCTCAATCAGAGAGAGCTCTCTTATGAATTCCTCCTTCCTCCCAGTGTTTCGGAGAGAATGGGACCCAGTGGCCCTCCATTTTCATTTCCTTCCTTCTACTAATTTCGAGACACAATCTGGGACCTCTGACTCGCCCTCTTATTGACTCCACGCCTTGAATGAGAAATTGAAGCATTTGAATATGAATTATGATGATTCTTACAACCCCGCCAGTTGAAAGTACAGAGACAATGGGGAAAAGTTGGGAAATCTTTGTTGGACATTCTTGTTGGAAATTGCAAGATGAGGAAATCAGGCTGTAAGGACATGGTTTTGACGACTCTTGCAAACTCCTTCGCTTCCCACACTTATTTAGAATGCCGAATTCGGAATTCAGGGCAATTAAAATACTTGTTTTCTTTTCTCCCAGACTTCTTGCATAGTTTTGGTGGAAAAGGCTTTGCAACCACTCGCTCCGAGTCTCGAAATTAAATTTGACTCTGATTTCCCTCTGTTCTGGTTTTTCCCAAATCTCCTTTGCCTCGGCGGAATACAATGGCTGCTGTAGCTCCCTCCAATAAATAAGGAGGCGGACGGGGTAAGACTTATAATAAGTAGGCGCTGAGGAATCAGAACACCATTCACTAATCTAAATCGAATTTGAAAATCAAGTGGAGAGTGGTAGGGATGCAAATGCTGTGGTTCTACTCTTTGTTTCACCAGCTTCCCTCTTCCCAGAGAGAAGCCAACGGACAAGAAGCTTGCGGTTCGGGCCGAGATGGGGAAATCCATCAAAATGTCTAAGCCCTAATTATGTTGAAATCCCGAATTAATAAGAATGCATGCCTGCATCCGCCTAATTCAATTCCGCCTCCGTCCACAGCCCTTCTTCGAAGAATAATTATTTAAATTTACCCAATATTACCACTTTTACCCCCGCTCATTAACTTTCCAGCCCAACTGTCTTCGCATTCTTCCACTTTCATCATTTTAATAGGGAGAACTAAAAGGGCCGCGGCACGCCACTGGCTAAGTTTCCGAGATTTTATTATTTCGGCCCCTTAATTGTTCAGATTCAGTTTGTCTTTGGAGTCTTCTCTGAGTTGACTAATGTCATAAAAGCTGGAGTCAATGGGTTTGGGCTGAGATCATCTGCCCTTCATAATAGCCTTTTGATTCCTGGGGAAGATTAGACAATAATAAATAGGGAATTGTGAATTGAATGAAATTCAGGAGGCGGAGGGATTAAATACGGCCCCATTATTCCTTATAGATTTTTACGAGGGTGGTATAGTTTCGATTCAATGGGCCTTTTCTTCCCAATTCCGCACGTAGAAGAGCGGAGAGATGAAGAAGGGAATTAGTCCGTGGGGGTCTCCGTTGAGAGATGCGATGGACTCTGGGAGTGAATAGCACCAGAGCCTCATTTCACTCCGTTGAGGTTCTTTCCCTAAGAAATAGGGAGGCTGTTTTTGACAAGGACTTGAACGCCTGGAACCCACATTAACACGCCAGTAATTAAAGAAGGGAAGAGGGAGGCGGCTGAGGAACCATCGTTCGTATAATTATATCTATATAAACTGCCTATAGCTCTGCTGGAGATCAGCCATCTACTATCCCCTCATATTCTGATAAGACCCTGCTTGCCTCCGGAACCTCGGGGAGGGAAGGAGAAATTAAGAGTTTAAGGCAAAAGGCCAACCGCTCCAAATGGAGGCTCATCTCTGCACAACCCGGCTTTACACACCTCCTTACCATGCCGTTGGGATGTATTTTACTCTCAACTTTGTTTGAGCAGCGGATGAGTTATAGGTCAACTGATATGATACTTGTATGATTAGCCGAGATTACCGAACTGCATCGTCAACATGAGAAAGGCGGATGGGCGCGGGGCCCTCAATGGCGCCAATTGAGTCTTTCCTGATAAGCCCCTTGCGAACATGAGACATGGAAAAGAGAAAGAACAATTCAGCAAACGTAAGCTCAAAACCTATGATCAACTTTAAGACTCCTAACCAAGCAAAAGATAAAAAGTTTTCCATTTCTTCAATACTCTTCAGAATGGAATTCTCCGCTTTCTTCATTTCACCCTTCAACTCTCGGCGATATCTGGAAAAGCCCATCGAATACATTTAATTTCAGAATTAGAATCTCTCATGGTGGGGCATAAGTTGAAGGTAAACTCATAACCCTTCCTCAATACTGTAAGGGAATTGTGCATAATGATATAAGGATTCTTAATGAGATATTATATATTCTATTAAAGAAGAACTTTCAACGTTGGGAGTGATGGGCTGCCTCCATGTGTGTCCTCTTAGGTCTATGGGAATTTCTGCGAGTGCCGCGTGAGCAGATAACCGGGTTTCTCTCAAAAATCTTGTTGAAAAAAAAGTTTTGGGAAAAGTTTTGTCCAATTTTTCGCGTGCCTCAGGAGGAATTTTACTCTGTTGAATAGCTAGAGAGGGAATGAGGATGGAGGAGAATTCTACATGTAATCCTAACAAACTCGCCTACCCTCGCCCACCGAGGTGGCTTCCGTCTAATGGCAAGGTACGAAAACACAAGATTCCACTCCTCAAAAACTCTTCTTATTAGATACACATGCTCTCCCCCATTTACATCCAGGATCTGACATTCGTTCGGTCATGGCTCCCCAAATATCAGTCGAACCATCCATCTATTATCTATCTATCAACTTCGTCCCCTCTGGCACATTTCCTTCATCCGCCCGTCTCTGCCCCATCACTCATTACGATTTCTATTTCTTTTAAAAGATGCGGCTATTGATTGTATACATACAGACATATTCTAATATTCTACAGCGAAAAATTTTTGTATAGATATATACGTAATGTTTTGTGCTTTTATTTAATGTTTGAATTCTTTGTGTCCATTAAAATTAATTAGGGCGGAATGTGAATTGAGGCTGAAGATTGAAAGAGGATAAATTGAAGGGCTTTGAGCAGAGGCAGAGAAGAAAAGAGAGGCTTTGACAGAAAACCGTCTTTGAACCATTAACCATGAGTTCGCATGGAATCCACACATTGCTGCCGAGAAGAAAGTTTGGGAGGACAAGACATAGAAAAGTTTTTAGGGGAAAGAGAAGTTGGGTGGAAATACACGAAGGAATGGAGAGATGAGGAGATTGTGTGGGAAGGTGGATTCACCTTACAATCGTTCCCAACCCGCCTCCCGCGGCCCGAGGGAAACCCCAAGGACCAAAAAGGCAGAAGGAGATACGACGGATCCCGCTTACGACTTATTCCCATTACCTTCTGAGACAAGGCTGAGTGGTGTAGGTGTCCCTTAGGTCTCAGTCACTCGAGTGTCATGTCAGATGCCGATTTACTTGCCCATTCCGCCTATTAAACATTTAGGACCAACAACTTCTCCCCTGACCTGATTGATGCTCATCATTACAAATTGATCCACAATGGTTTTATGTGAAATTTTCAATAAGTTATTTAAGATGTGAAAGCATTACAATTGTTGCAAAACCATTTATGCATTTCAGTAAAAGAAAGCTTTTTTTACATAAATTAGGCATGATTTCAACCAAACGTTTGGAGCATTTATTTATTCGTATTTTACGTATTTCTTAGAGTTGGTACTATACACATCACATGTAATCCCTTAACCATATTTATGGGACCGCTTTTCTCGTGTAAATAACTTTTTTTATTAATCAACCAATTTTCATGAAATTTGAACCCAATATGTAGAATATCATGTAGTTTAAGGGAAAAAAATATTTGGCGTCAAAGGTTGGCTTAAATGCACTTTTTGAGTCGATATCACCAAACGTCAATCGCAGCCTTTTTTACAATATGAATCATTTTAGAGTTTGGTTATGATGTTATATCGAATAGTCAGCATCCAGTTCGGACCTAAATCCATTAGACAACTAAAAATATGGTACCAAATAGAAGCAAATGTAAGTGTGAAACCAAATCAAACAATAGAACCATTAAAAAAAGCTTTAAATAGAGAATGGAAAATAATCCGCTCGCGATTGACGATTGGCGACCGCGACTCAAGAAGTGCATTGAAGTTGATGGGCCGACTTTTGACACCCAACTTTTTTTTGTCTTAAACTACATAAGATTATACGTATTAGGTTCAAATTTCATAACAATTTGTTGATTAATTAAAAAGTTATTTATATGAGAAAATAGCTGTCCCGTAAATAAGGTTAAGGGATTACATGCACATGTATTATTGTATAGTGTTCAGATATGTACTCGTACTTTAAACATTAAATCAAAACTTTTTAATTTAAGTATTGATTCTCTATTTTTCCAAAGACGGACAAAATTATAAATATTTTTAATGTAAAGCTAATATATTGGATTAATTAATAATAGATAAGTGAAGCCTTCATATGTTCAATATTTAGAAATAACTTTTAAAGAATAATTGTGTAATTTTGGCGTACTTAGGGATACGCAGGGTTGTTTGGTGGTGATACCGGGTAGTTTCCTGGAGTTTCTAGATCCATTCTCATTCTCGCTCGAGACGGAGCTGAGCTTGGACCGAGGTTCTGTGCAGGCAGAGAGAAAAGCAACCCCTGGCTCTCCCCACTCTCCCGACTCGGCGAATCAGACTACGTCTCACTTCACTCCTACAACTCTCATTCACAACTCCTTCTCCCACCACGGGGGAAATGTTCAATTGAAAGAATAATATCCAGGTCAATCTTTATTCAATAAAACATTTCCTTATCACCATCCTGCTAAATACCAAATTTGTTTTAAGAGGAATTGTAGCAAAACTTTGTTCGACTTTTGTTCGATACTATCCGACAACTAAACTTTAGAGGAACAGAAGGTGAGAACTTGTTGTAGAAAAGTGCATTGAAAAATTGGAATTGAATTGGTGAAGAGAAAGAAAGACTTCTAAGCATTGAGAAGGGTGTCTTTGTGGAGTAGGGTGAAAGAGAGAAGGGGAAGTTACCCCATCACGCACTCACTGCCACTATCACAAGCTCAACGAGAAGACAAGGAGGGGAAAGATAAGGGAGAGAAAGGTAAGCCACGACTTAACCTACATCTTATCTTATGCAAGATTCATTACAAGGGATAAAACGAGCTTACCTCCTCATATAATACACGAGTGAGAAATTTGAGAAATCAGATTATTGCATTACGCCCGCTGTCCCACCTTCCACCAGGGAGGATTTTCTCTACTTATTATCTCGTTTACTCCATCCCAGGGATATTCGCCAAGTCGGGGAGTTAAGGGGAAATTAGAATATGGATGAGAGGTCTTGAGGCAGAAGAGCACTTCACCTTTGGACACCTCCTATTATTCTTGAATCTTAAAGATGAAATTGATAATTTGACATTTGACACACACTCTGGCCTTGTTGGAGTCCGGGTGTCTCGGGAAGTGTCATCTTATCCATTAGGCCTTTGGGCCCGGAACGCTCCTCGTGTGCCGCTTGACTTTTGAGAATATGACGGGTGGTTAAATAGCTGGAACCCTGACAGGAGTCATCTTGAGGGCACGGCGCAGAGTGGGCTCAAATATTGATATTCATATTCATAAAGGGATTTGAATAAATAAAGAAAATTGAGACGAAGAGCTTCAGAAGAAGCGGCTGTCAGTTCACTTATCCCATCACAACACTAAGGTCTCTTTAGAGACTATCAATTCCATCACGGAAGTGGCCCATGTATATTTGGACAACATTTGGTTCGCTAGTAAAATTGGCTCCCTCCGATTTCCGCTCTCACATCTTTTGAATGGAGGAGTCGAAGAATGCAGCATTATTAAAATACGAAAGATTTCCAAGGCTCAAAATGAGAAATCAGATGTACGTCCCATAAACTCCCAGGCCCTAACTATAAAGTCTAAATATATTAAAGAGATTTTGAAGTCGTAACTTGGCCCTATATTTCATTGAGTCATAATAGAGCAATTATTTATTCTCTCAGCCCAGCATCTGTTGGCCACTAGAAAGTAAACAGGGAAAGGATTTGGGCCGGGTCGTATGAAATAAAGTGTACGAGTCGCTGGGTCCAATAACGTCATTCCTTTCTGCACTCGACCCAAAGTTTCTAACAAATAAAAGTGGAAATTGATGCATGTTGTGTTGTTCAACTCGGAGGTTTTGAGGATGGGAATAAGGGATTGGTAGAAAATATTTCATTTCTTAAACTTGGGCCCTTCCACCTTCATTTCATTACGGTGACTCCTGAGGAATAATGAGAGTCGAGGGCTGTAGCCCCTCTCCACCATTTGGGCCCCGTTCATTTACATTCGGAGGAAAAAGGGAAATAGTTTTAACAAAGTTCGGGAGTCAAGAGAGAAGGGTTGAGTTGTGAGGAGGAAACGAGTGTTGCTTTGTCAGCCCCAAAGAAGGATGTCTCGGAAGGGGAGAGCGCGCGAGGAGATAGAATTAATTTATTTTATTTATAAATTTTCATATAATTCCATGTTCTCCTTTTGAGAGAGGGAGAGGGCCGTTTAATAGTAAGTAAGTAACAGCTGTAGCTGTCCTCCTCCCCAGCCTTCTACGGATTCCCTTAATTCCTCCTAAGGAAAGATAACGAGAGCGAGTGGGAGCTTAGAGTGACGATTAAGTAAACCGAAGGATGGGCGGATTCGTAATAAGAAATTTGAGATATGGACTCGAGGTTGGGGAGGGATATTCCCTACAATAATAACATTTCCTCTTAATCGGACTCTTGTAGTAATGTGGCTCTCTTAATATTTAATCATTTTCCCTCTTTGCAATTCCCCGTGTAGTCCTTGAATGAAAATCGAAGTTTTCTGCTCTACTTTCTCCCCTTTCGGGCGAGAGGGATGAAATCAGCTCCTTTCACGTTCCCTCTTAAACCCCTCTCCCCACATCTATGCTAATGGTGAGAAAGTTTGAAAGGTCCTTTTTTCCTCCCGGTTCCCACACATATACATATATTGGGAATTCGAATTCCCGGCATCACTCGGAGGCATCCCCAGTTAAAAAGTTATCCACTGACAAGGAACTCGAGCCTTGGACAAAAAGTTTCCTCGAGGTTTTCCCTGCCGTGTGGCTGCGGTCTTGCGAGTGTCGGGTTGAAGTCAAATCCTCCTTTACCACTCCCGACAAGGATGTTGGAAGAATGTGAAACGAGGGTGTGTGGGACGGCGAGTGGAGCAAGGTTCACCCAAAGACCCGCCGAGAATTCCTAGGGTGAGAACTAGCAAGAATAAAAATATGCATAAAAAGGTAAAGACCTCTCCCCCATAAACCCTCTTTGGCGAGTGCATATAAAGGAATGGTCTGAACCAACGGCGGCTCCTAATATGTACATGGGGATGCAAAAGGTGTGGCGGCTGAGTGAAAAGATGAACCTGAACTGAATTCCAGAATCCCTTCTTTTCTCCGCAAATTTGAGGTGAGGGATGGACCCAATGACTCCCCTTCCCAAAAGGCTACTTAGAATTTGAATATTTTTCAATTTCCAATTGTCACTGAATGCTCAATGAAAGGGTTTTGAATACTAAAAGACCGGAGCGTCGACGGGGAATGGAAAGAGGCTCGTTAGCCTCCCGCCTCCACTGCCTTCAATGCGAATTGAGAATAATAATAACTCATCCCGTGTTTGTTTACCGCTGCCCTCTGCCTTCATTAGAATCTCAAACAGGAATTGGAATTAGTATGCCCATTCTCCATCCCGAATATTATTCATGAAGTTCCTCAAGTAGCAGTGGGCCTATTTGCACAACTTTCTCTGGCTCAGACTGGGAGGATAAAACATTTGAAAAGGATTCTAAATTATTCAAATTCTCCTACATTTAAATACATCGTAATGAACTCTTATAAAGAGGTAACTGAGGTCGTGTGAGGAGCTGCTTAAACTAATTTATTTTTTATTGCCCAATTAAGACAACTTATTCATTTACCATACCAGTTATAAGTTTTTAAGGGTTTGATCATTCACAAGAATATGCGGATGTGAAGAGGCAAATTATAACTTTTTCATGTTACATATTTTTAATTAGGTCTAATTAGCTAGGTAGACAAACTTTTAACAATTTTATGATGACAGATGAAATTTGAAGTAGCATAAATTCCAGGAACTTTTAAATTGGACTTCCCTCTCGGTCCACTAACTAAGCTTTTGATGTGAAATTGAGAGCAAAGGCGTCTCAATTTTTTTCATTTCACCTAAAATTCATAGAATCAAACTTGGAAATCAGACATTTACCAGATATACAATATATGGTACATAGATACCTAAGTAATGATGCGAAATGTGATAATATACACCGATGCAGAAAGATCACTTTGAGATTTGAAAATGAAATTTCATATTTAATTTTTTTAAAGTTGAGCATATAAGTAAGCATCCAATTAAAGTTTTCTTCGTATTGCTTCAAATTAAGAATGCTTTGAAAAAAGCTTTTTAAGTTCATGAATTTAATAGGCTGCTTATTTTCTATTGGTATTGGTATTAATTCACACGTCAGTAGACTCTTGCAGTACTAATTCTTGCACTATTTAAATGCCTTAATTACGTAAATGAAATGTGTGGCTAAAGTGAAGGTATAGGTAAGGTATTTTCTATTTGGTTGTTTGTTCCCCTTCACCACTTCGTCACCTCGAGGAGAGAGATGACGGATAGATGAGATATAAATCAGGAGGTAATTGCCATGTTCAAGGACCGGTAGAGGAGCAATAAAGAATTTTTTTCATTCCGGGCCCAACCTGTCTCTTCTCCCTCCATGGCAGTTAGTACGTGGGTAAACATAGTAACGACACTTAAATTTAACGAGCTGAGATAGGCTACTCTTCCCAATCCATACATCAGCCCTTCGAACCTCACACACTTCTCAGGGAGAAAAATCTGAACCTCATCCTTCCTCAAATCCCCTTTCTTCCCCTAACTCTCAACTCACCATATTAATCATTCAGCAACTTTAAGAGTCGGATTTTTCACTCCTACTCTAAATTCGCATCAATTTCATATAAATCTTTTCCCCTCATCCCCACCTGCTTTCCTTTACATCTATTCAAAATTCAAAAGCTTCTATATATTCTTGTAGCTCTCTAAAAAAACAAAATTGTCACGTTTGATCTTGAAAGAAAGTATTAAAAGTACCTATTATGTATAAATGTGATACATGATACCATATTATGTAATTAAAAGAAAGTTAAAAGGCTAATGTAATATGTATCTTATCTATGTAAGATCCTCATGATTTCAGACTAGAGTTATGATACGTATTCGTATATTTTTTATCATTTTATACATTAAAAAAGTAGAGCTTAGAAGGATATCAAAACGGGAAATGGACACTAAACCTTCGGTTTAATGGTAAAGGGGGTTGGAAATAACGTCATTTTTCAAACGAGTCTCATTCAATATTGATTCATTGACATTGAGAGCGTACTAATACGTCTCTACTACTGAAGCTCTTTTTTAAATCATGCGAATGACATGGGACTTAAATGTAAAAATTCCATAAAAAATTTAATGGACCAAGATGAATGAACCCAATATAAAAGCTGTAAAAATCCAAATGATGAACTTCAAGAATGAATTGTAATGGCATCACAGACAATTAAAATCGAAATTTGGAAAGCGATAATTTATAAAAAAAGTTATTCAAGTTATTGATAAAACCTCATTTTAAAAACAATTGTGCCAATATTGGGTTGTAGTCATCAGTCATCAGTATACTAAAACTGAATTATTAATAATGGTGACATTAAATTAAATAAAAAATAGAAAGTCGAAAGTTGTAGAATTGAAGGTTTGAGTCGATCAGAGGTGGAAGACAGGAGATGCAATAGTAATAGCTTCTTTTTTAAAAGATATATGTGACAGACGGGGGGAGAGGGAGGGAGGGACAAACGTGCAATAGGTAAACTAAACCGAAGTAAGCCCAAACTTTTGAGAAAAAGTTATAGTTGGCCGACGTGGGGATTTTGACCAATTCTCACGAGAGAGTATATAAAAGTCAAGGCACATTATTTTGTCCGCCTGGGTCGGAGAAGCCCCCGTCTTTCCCTGTACACCATTCAGGGAGGATTCCATAGAAGAAGGGGTTTGAGAAGAAGAAATCACTCAATTTACTCTTCGACCTTTCTCCTCCTCCGCGATGAAAGGAATAGAGAAGACTGTCATCTAATGAAATGAAATGTGATGTAATGTGTTGACTCCTTTCTCTCCAAATGAACCCACGTTGGCAGTTGGCTTTATTTTATTTCGCCGGCCCTCCTTCCGCCTCGTCCCACCATGCCTCAATACCTCTTTTCAAATAGGAAGCCCGAAAGAAGTCCAATTATGTAATTAACACACTCCTGCCGTCCTTTATCCTCTCCCGCACCGCCCAAGCCCCTTCCGTCTAGATCATTCATGGGAGAGCCAAAATGAGCACCTCGGGTAGATTTACTCCTTCAAAGGAGATGAGATGAAATCATTAGGAAAATGAAATCCGCTTCTATCATTATGATTATTGAGTTGAGAAAGTTTTTGCGGACGGAGAGATTCCGCATTGAGTGCATTCATACATACAGATACGTACATACACAGTTCCTCTCCCGCACTGACTGGATAGAGGAAAGAAGATAATAACTTTGAAGAGTTTACCTAATCTGCCAGAGAGGCGGTTTCTCCTCGGCGAATTCCCCACCTCACCCCGTTTTCCACTTTTATCTCCGAACCGGAGGGCCAGCATTGTGGCTTTCCCATATACACGTAGTAGGATTGAGGACTGTGCATTGAGGAATGCTCTTCTGTTAATGACACACAATGGGACTTTTGCCTTTTCCTCCTTCCCGGTCGAGAAAGGAAGTTGTTCTTTATAAGGTTTCCTCTTCGAGCTCACCAGGGGCGAGGGTTGATTTGAGAGTCTTGTGTATACAGTCTAACAACTCCACTTACAATACCCGAGATTTTGTTAGGGTTGGAAGGGGTGGCCGGCCGGTTCCTCCACTCCTCCAACACTTTCTAATAACTCAATGAATTCGAAAGACCGAATTGCCACATTGTCACGTTTGGACGGTGTGAGTGAGGAGTCAAGGGGACGATCCCTCGGTTCCTTCACACTTTATGACCCGACTCACTCGGAGCGAAAAAAAATTAATTTTCTTCTCTCTCATACGACCAAGTGGATAAATCTGCCGTCGTTGAGGTTCGTTGGGGGAGTGCATTAGCTCCATGAGCCCAATTTTTCCGTCGTAGCGGAGGGAAAGGTGGTATTGAGGGAAAAGGGCCGTCAAGGGAATTTCCACTTCGTGTGAGACTAGGAATGAACCAAAACACATTGTGAGGGCAAGCGAGGCAAAGAGAGTGAGGTGATGTATATAAGATACGTGTAGTCGGGGAAAGTGAGGAATCAGAGATTCAAGATGCTCTAATGCTCTCACATCTACTACTCAAACCTCCCTTTTCCAAAGACTTGACAGAGAATGAGCCGGCTCATCTCACCAGCTTCAGGGGTAAAACACGGTAAATTTGACAAGATGTTCTTCCACAATTCACATTCTTCCAGTCTCTTCGTTTACTCAATTACTTTCTAAATCTCTCTTATAACTCAGACCTTACTCACTTATTCGAACTTATGCCCAACGCACTTTCACATACTCGGGATATAAATCCAACCCTCTTTTAAAATCCTATAAGTAAAAGTACTGATACTATACCCTTATCCAATCTAAGAGTATTACTTTTAGAGTACATACAAGAAAGATCTGTAACTGATACTGAAAGTATTGTATATATAAATATTAGTATAATGTAGTGGTAAAAGGTAGATTTAAAAAAGTGGGCTATTTGTATGTATGAGATTATGGAGTGGTCCTTTTGTCATTCACGTCCCTCGGAATGAATTAGAGGGGGAGGTCGGAAATTCGGAAACTTGTTAACATTATAATCCTTGAATGGACAGAGCGCGGAGAGATTGGGATAGATTTACGGGAGAAGGGCAGTGAAGGGGGGTGGTTTGAGCAAGTTTCAGGAAATCATAACTCGGAACGGAGGACGTCGAATGGGAGTGTAAAGGCTTTGATTCCATTCTCTGGACCCCGGCTTGCTGAGTCCGATCTTTGGTGGACAATGAAGGGACTCAAAAGTTTCTTCTTCTTTTCTCCCCATTGCGGGTTGGGAAAGTAGTTCTCTAAGAGCTGAGGGACATGAGGAGAGATTCGAAGTGGCAATATTTGCATTGAAAGAGTTGTTTCCCTGACCATCGAATCCATGTCGGGGTCTCTTCGGATGACCTTTTCCGCTCCTTCCTGAGAGGGGACGGAGGCTTGTTGAGTGGACGGCGAGTCCCACAGGAAAACAACCCGGACGGATCCAATGATTCCTTATTCCAATTCAAATTTTCTGCCCGGCTCGGCAAAAAACCTCTTTGCATCCGATCCGAATGCAAAGATTCTGAGGGGACCGCATACATTTAACCATAGCCGCCCATTGAGCTATGGAGATGTACATATAACTTTCCAACTCTCATTTCAAACTTTCCCTTTTCACCTCTACATGAAGAAGTTGAGGGTCTGAGGGCGGGCGGAAAGGAATGAAGAATGAGTGGCGGAGAAAGTTTCTCTCTCCTATTATTCCCATCTCGAGGGCGGAATGCAGGGAGAATCCGTACCGGTGCATGAAATAATTTCGGGCATTGATCTGGCGAGGGCAGGGCGGTGATGAGAGAATTGCTTGATTTCCCTCCTGCCGCTGGCATCCACACGTCCGTAAATACGACTCTGCTCCCCCCGACTTCGACCTGAGAAAATGTCGAGTGATTGCGGTGGGACGGAAGTGGCCCTAAAACAAGGGGAAATTGAGGAAACCACACCATGTGTGTGGATGTGTGTGTGCGGGGTAAGTGGGAGTCAGAGTCAATTGGAGCAGAGGGATGCCCGATGGTTAATGTGGAGTAGTTGGGGTGAACGTGTCTTAATTTATCTTTAAGGTACGGGCTATCCCGTACCACTCACTGCCTTCGTGCGACTTAATTTTTCCATCCCAGAGTGCCCGTTTTATGAGTATTTCATGTTCTAGGAGCATTTTTCCGCGGCCTCATTGGCGAGCCTTTATTCTCCCTCCGATTAGGAGGACGACCGATCCATTCCAATTCCGCTCACAGACCCTATACAATTCGAAGAACGATGGAGAGAACGGACGTGCCTGTGGACACTCCCAACTCCTCCGCATTTCCCAATTAAGCCGATCCCTTAATTACTCTTGGAAGGAAAAATGGACCGAGATTTGAGAAATCTCTTCCTATGGCGGATTACAAATTGGATGTTTGGGTCCAGCAGGTCCCCCCCGTCTCACCACCCCCGGAGAGAACTTGGGTGGTTTGGGGAATTACAGGTTTTGAGCCGTGTAATTTCGAGAGCTGGGGCCTTCCCGGTAAATGGAGACACGCGAGGGACGATGAGTCCTACAAATTTCGTCCACCTCCTAATTTTTTCTCCCTCATTCACGGAGAGCGTGGGGAAGAGTGAGGAACCGCGGAGGTAATTCTATGCTTCCCTAACATGCGATCTTACCACCCAATATCTGGAACAATGAGCTCATGGACAATTTCTATCCGAGACGAGTATCACTTACACTTCCTTGGACGGAACCTAAACGTTCTATTCTTTTTTTATAACACTAGCTTCCTTATCTTATACACTATACCAGAGAACGACAAACAAAACACTATACCCTTTGCCCCGATCACACGAATGCCAACCTTTAAATACACTTAAATACAATTAATTTATATAAAAGAAAATTTGGAATATATGTATGACAAGCTCGATAATATCAGTTCAGTATAAACAATTTATGCTGTGTATCAAGATACACTATAATGTAAATATTATTATGTTAACATCTTGAATGACGATGATTTTCATTGATAATTTATGAGAAATGGATGGCATAGGAAATTATCTTCATGAGAAAAGGTCCTCGATACGATAAGTATAGAAACGATAATGATGGTGTATTGCTAGAGAGATTTCGATAAAACCTATGTCAAACACGAAAGTTGGGAAACAAAAGGGGATGGAATCAATGGAAGTTAAAATGACCCTTTTCATGAGAGTGTCTGAATAAAATATATGGGTTATTACAATTACATCTGTTTTATGAGAAATGATATTTTGGAAATTGATCGTGAATAAATAACTCCCTCGCTTGTTGTGGGAATATTATGAAAATTGTAAGAATCCTTGAAAAGGGGAATAATAAAAGGCGAAGGAGATTCCATCTCTCACCAAATAAATTTGGAATTTGCCGTGTGTGTCGGAAAATGGGTGAGTCAATGAGACGAGAAAATAAATTATAGAGAGGAATAAAAGGGGTTTTCCTCGTTCTAGGGCCGTTCTCCTATTTCTCTTTACCGATTTGATGGGGATGAGTTTGGGTCGTGAGTAGACGCTGAGTGGCGAGATGGGAGCAATTGAGTCGAGAAAACTTCGGATGCCACTTTCCCACCAGAGACGTCATCCGTCCACCGAGAGATTGAACCTGGCTTCTGAGGTGTTCAAAATTTTCTGGCCGATTTCTCCTACTGATTCCTTACCCAAATACCCTGGATTGAGGAGGGGAGCATTGGAAGTGAATTTTTGGATCATCCTCAATCCACTTTGTCTGTATTGGGCCGATATTGAGAGATTCCCCTTTTGGCTCTCGGAACGTCAAGTCTTTTGCCCATTCGAATGATCCCTTCTCTCGGCCAACTTCCTTCCCACTCAAATTCCCATACTTATTTTACGTAGACTTCGTCTGTCTCCGAGACTGGGGACATAATGTAGCTTAATGTAATGGGCCTCTCCTGCCTCCTCCTTCACTCTGCCGCGATGCCCTTTATGGACCCTCCAGGAAAGGAGAGAAAGTTGAAAGTTGGGGAAAACAATAAAATAAGCTTTTTTCAGCGACCCATCCATCCTTTCCGGAACTTTTGCAACTCAATCGCTCTGAAAGGAGAATAAGCCGGCTGTCCTCTTCCGATTTCCGAAACAGGGAAAATGGAATGGCTCACCACGCAACATTATCTCTTATACACGTACCTTATTCACTCATATGAAATTCAACTTTCTGTAGCCATCCATGCGGAATGCATTTTCAGTCTAATTGTCCTCATTGTTTTTATGAATACTTCATATTCCATATGCCATGTGGATTTCTTCTATGATTTTATACTTAATATTGTTACATACTACGATATATACAGATAGTAAGAAGTAGAAGTAGACTCATTGCTTTTCTTCCCATGGCTCGCTATTGGTAAATATGATGAATTTGCGGGACTCGAGAGACTCATTTCTTGGAATTCGGTTCGTGGCGTGGAGGGAAATCCTCGGTTCACTTCTCTCCTTTCCCCATTGTGACCCATTGATTAGATGGATCAATTACTATGCCTTCTCCAATCTAACACTACAAAGGTATAGGGCCCAGGTTCTCAAGGGTGTGTGTACAGAAGGCTCCTATAGATTATAATGACCTGAGTAGACTTCCCTCGAGCCATCCCTGAGCCGAGTTAGCTGAGCTGAGGCTTAAGAAGCTCAAACCCTATCGTCCTGTCTCGATACGAATTCAATGCTCACTGCTCCCAATCCAAGTGAACACAATAGAAGAAAAAAGATGAGAAAATCCCGAAATAAACTATTACGTCTAACCTTCTCACCCTTCGACCGTACAACCCTCATTCTCCAATTTTCCTTCATTTCCCGTCAAGGTTTACCTTGATCCAGCTTCCTACTAACTAGATACAGTCCCAGCATACATAAATATTAATAATGTATTTATTATAGAAGTCATCGTTAAAATCTTAGAAGTTGTAATATGCGGGTAAAATTGAATATTATAAAATGAGTGTAAAATGAGGTTGTACATAAAAAGGGAAAGGATGTTGTGCAATGTATTGATGAATAAGAGCATGTGGTTTAAGCATAACTTTTTCAATGTCTCTCTCTCGTCGTATTTTGAAAAGTTTGAGAGTGAGTTAAGGGAAGTTTGCGGTTGTGAAGTAATAAAGAAGGGCGGGTTGTTAGTATATGAATATGATTATGATTAAGAAAGAAGTTTAAATCTAATAAGGGCTCTGAATGTGAGTGGATGAGGACTGAGGGGGAAAGCTCTCACTCATCTATCATCGTGCAGTCACCTAGAGGAGACTAATTCCTCGAGTCTCAACTCCGCTCCACCAAAGAGATTCGTCTCCTTCCCATCTTTTTTACCCATTAAAATATTAATACGAGATTAAAGACTCGATAATGACAAACTTTGAGAAGAGTGGAAGGTAACTGATGAGTCTTTCCGTCTCTTCCCCTTCTTCATGTTCGGATCCTTGGACGAGGATCGAAAAAAATTAATGCAAAAGTTGAAGGCACTAAAGTTTTTCTCCCGGTTGAGTATGTTGAGCTTATGCTCCTCTGCTTCCTATCTCCCGTATTATTTTATACACGAATGTCTGGTCCTTATGTAAGTTTCCCATTAGTTTCAGTTTGAGGATTGAGGACACGGGCGACGCGGCGGGGCCCAAAACTTTTCCTGATAGAAACTCAACTTCTTCAGATCCCTATATTATACATTAGCCTTCCTAATACGGACCGAGCTTGAGTTATGTATTTATATAATGGATACGGACGCTTGTTACGTGTTACGAAGAATGAAACTAAGGAAGATCTCTTCTCAACGTCACCTTCCGCTGTCTGGAACTGATCTCTCATTTCTTCCTCTGCCAATTCTCACAATTACTTACTCTTCTGCTTCATCGGTTTTCTCATGAGTACATTGGGGTTCATGAACCGTTTAAGATCCCAGCTTCGAAGATGTTCATTTACACGATATACTACTACATATTCTATAGTAGTAGATCTCTAGCAAACTATTTAATTATTTATGTTTGATCAAATGGTGAAAATGAACGTTTGATCATTTTAATTGCCAAGTTTTTTTATTCAAGATAAGAGCCTGAGAACAAAGTATGTGTATTTTTATACCAGCGTTATAACGGTTTGAATATTTGAAAAAAACTTTTGACGAAAAAATCATGAAAGGCTTTATGCAATTAAGAATAAACAAAGAAGAATATGCGGGAGAAACTTTTCTATTTTATTGCATGTAAAAACATAAAAGGACCAAGGCCTCAATTCACGATGAATAAATTAAATATACGTGTATTTAGGATACATCAATTAAAGTTCGTCATTTGAAATTCGAGTTCTTAATCAAAAAATGGAAATGAACAATCAGGGTATGAAAGGGAGAATAAGAAACAAAATATTCTCCAAGTAATGTAGAAAGTAATGAATTTCGAATCCTTCCAAGACCTTAGAAGATCATTTACTGATTATTTTTTTCCTTGTTCGGTCCAAAGAAATATTGAGATTTTCCTCGAGAAATGTGATACGCAGAAAAAGTTTTTTATTTCGAAGAGAAATGTCGAAGGGTTGATGGGGAAATTAAAGGTAGCGATCTAATTTGAGTGGAATTATAAAAAGAGAGGGGAGCTGTGCTAAACTAACGAAGAATCCTCTTTGCCTGCATAAAGGGGGTCGTGAGTTCTCGTGTGCGACTAATTTGGAGGGGCAGATAATGAACGTTTTGTGTCATGATTATGCTTCAGAGACTCGAATCTTTTACGGAGAACTTAATTTTTTCCTTCTAAGCCCAACAGATTGGAATTAAAAATACGCGACAAGTGAGCCTCAGCCCAAACCCTCGCCCCTCGGGATGGGGGTGGAAATTAAAGACAGAAGAGGGAAAATGAGTCTGAGGACGGTCGTTATTAATATTAAGAATTTTATATGTTCCGCTCTCCTCCAGTGAGTCGGCCGATTTATCAGGATGACATTTGACCTCTTATAACAAGAGGAAGTGTAATGAGCTAAGTAGAAAAGCCACTTCTTCACGCCCGTCGGCTCTCCCTTATTATACTCTCTCAGGGCCCATATTCTCGCTACATTATCGTCCTTAATTTTATTCAACCGCATAACCTTCTTACTCTCCTTACGGCCCTCAAACATAAGGAATCTCTCTGCAGAGACCAACTCGGAAAGCTGTTGGAAAAACAAATCCCAATCTCGTCGACGATTTCTTTCGATCACAGACAGCATTCAAATTTATTTCTTTATCCGTCCAAGTGGAGGAGCAAAGAATTGCAAAAAAGGATTTACTCTTGTGTGTACGTAGTTAGGTTAACAAAGTAGAGGCAATTAATTCTTGGTGGGTTTGAGGCGAAGCTCCCTTTATCTCATTGTGCTGGAGTGAATAGGAATGGGGAGTGCCTGAGGAGAAATGAGCCTCCTCGTGAGCACTTTCTCTCCGAAATTAAATTGTTGGGTTAATGAAGTTAGAGTAGGCTCGAAAACAGTGAAAAAACCTCGAATCTCAATTAAGAGCTTCGCCTTCCCCGATGGTTTTTCCTGGCCGAGCTCTCTGAGCTTGGAAATTCTTCCGATGCTGGGGATGATGGGTGATGATGATCCTTCTGACGACTCCACCCCTACGGCCGGCCAAAGAAGGAAGTGTGAAGGATTGACGTGGCGGTTTCTGGATCCGATAGAGTTCATTAGGAAGAGAACTTGTTAATTTTTTGAAGGCTCTTCTCCCCGCTCCAGCCCCGTCCAATCTACATGAGTAATCCGGGCAGGAGAGAGGCCTTTAATAAACTTTTAAATAATTGAGAGCTCTATATGAGAGGCCGTGATGAGGGGAGAAAGAAATGAGCGACTCAGAAATGAATGAGGAGGGAAAAGGAATTTGCCCTAACTAAAGTATAATCAAGAGAAGTAGTAAGACTGCGGGAATCTCGGCCTAATCCCCCACTCTTCC
This sequence comes from Neelides folsomi, assembly GCA_034687125.1. Lineage (NCBI taxonomy): Eukaryota > Metazoa > Arthropoda > Collembola > Neelipleona > Neelidae > Neelides > Neelides folsomi. The sequence continues at coordinate 104,969 of JAQGBZ010000154.1, read as the reverse complement.
CTTTATGCTTCCATGTGTGTGGAACCTCTGCGGTCGGATCTGCTCCCGCTCTCATTGAGAAAGAGAGAAATTAGACACGTTTTAAACTTTGGAAGGCCCGGAGACTTTTTAAAAGTTTAATGAAAAGCGGGAGGCTCCTTTTCCTCATCAGCCCTTCTCTCTCATCTCCATCCACGGGGTTTTTTTCCAAAGGACCTCCTTCTAAATTACTGATACACGATGATGCGATTAATACGAGGAGAAGAAAGTTCCGAATTCCTCACTTCAGGGCATTCGGAGAAAAGTAGAATCCAGTTCCGCTGCATAGTTCCCAGTAATTATGAGATGACTTTGGAAGATAAGGTCTGACACCAGGGCGAAGAGGCGGCCGCCTCCACCAGAAACACTCACGTCGAACAGAGGAACCCACTATCTCAACTTTTCGGATGAGAACACTCCGTCTTGGGCATTTCTCCCATAGAAGGAAAGAATAGTATTAATATATTTTATATGCATTCCCCATTCGACGCCCTCGAACATCTCCGCCTATTTTACCTATACATGGGCCCTTTAATTAAACTTTAATTTAAATTTTAATGAAATTATTTCCACTCGTAGATTCTCTTCTTCCTCAATATAATAATAATATAGCTGGAAAGAGACGACCGATGAAAAATATTAATTGAGCCACTTGGGCGGGTGGTACAGTGAGCGAACACTTTTATGAGCCCCACCCTGTTCACTCGTAAAATGAGAGCGGAGAGGATGCCTTCTGCACCGATCATTTTTGTAGCGAAAGAGATTAGGCCTGCCTCTCTCGTAATGTCTCTCCTACAACTCCCTACTATAAGATGAGCATATGAGAAACGAGTTCAATGAGAGATAAAAAGGGTCTCATATTGGGATCAGATCTTGGGAAGATGAGCCGCCTGCCCACCTTTAACACAATCTGTCGCGTCTTACGAGTTGTTCCATTACGGGAATCTCCGACCATCGGTTTATTGTGAACAATTAGCAACGAGGGAGCCGAAGCTGTCAATGAACTTACACAGAACTTACACACCCTGCAGGGCATGCGATCGGACCGCGGGGAGGGCGAAGGGTCACGAGAAGAGGGAGAGGGGCGAAGGAGAGGGCGACTCGCCCCTGACAGTTTTCATGTCATGTCTCTGCTCGGATTTGGGGTTTCGGGGTGGAGGGTTAGATCCACGGGCTTTTGCCCTCCGAGTGGGATTTAGGGAGAATCATATCTCGCGCTTAAGTATGGGAATGGCTCCTTTTTCTGTTAGATTTCCCAAACTCATTAGCAGCCAGTCTTCGAGCTGGAGAGACTGGGTAAATTAAGTGGAAATCTTACTGAAGGAATACATTTCTCTCTTAACCGAAAGACTCGCCCTCGCGCTTCTTTCTTCCCATTTCCTCCTTCACTCCTCTTTTCTCATTCTCGGCTATAGCCCAGACCAAGGAAGATTATATTATTTGGCTCCCACTCAGCCACGCCGTTTCCTCCTCCGCTCCCTTAATTCACACGTAGGCTCTTAAAAGACTTGTCAATGGGTAGATGAATGGGCGAGAGGAAAACCGTCTTTGCCTTTCCATCGCCTATCCTCAAAATGCATTCAATTAGCCATCCGCTTTCATTTCTTCCAAGGCACGAAGAGGAAGGGGCTTCCACATCCCACCGCCTCCTCACAAAAGGCGGCTGTGAAAGGAAGTACATGTGAATCAGGGCCGTAATCTGTCTCCGATTCTGAATCATTTCTTCGAGTAAAGAACTAGCGGTCGCTTCAGATTACCTCGCATTACAATTCTCACTCAATAAGGCAGGGGAAGACAATGGAGAGTGGTGGCTTTCATTTGCCTTTCCTAATCTCATCTAATGAAATGTAATGCAAAAGGAGTGTCTTTCTCTCACCGCTCCCATCCCCCGAGATTGACTCGCGAGGACCGAGGGAAATGAGGATGCGGGGAACCTGGTTAAAAATGAGTCCTTAATTCCCTCCATCTTCCCGACCAAATTATCTCAATGTGGCCGTGTGGGAAATGAGCCAACCTTTCCCCCAACAACCTCTGAGCCAATTCTCCATATTCTCATTTGAATTTCTAATTCGTCCGACCTCCTGAACAAATGAAGAGGGGAAAATTAAGTCGCTCTCGAAGGTCAAGAGAGATAAAAGACCCGAGCGAGGATGTTATCTCTTGTTTTTCATCTTGTACGCCCAGATTTACGCAGTGTGTAATATATATCTCTGGGAATGTATGTACGACCCTTGCAAGCTCTTCACTTTGTGAGGACAAGAAGCTAAGTAGGGGAGGAGAGAGAAGAATTAGTAATTGGGGCCGTTAATTTAGCGCAAGACGGCCTACGAGCCAAGGGAGCTTCCTTCACACATTCGTCCCACACGGACTGTCCCCCACTCGGCGATGAGAGTGATAATCCGCCTGATCACGGTTCATGGGCTGGCCGGCCACTCGGGGAAATTAAAGGACCCTATTAAGTTGACTAATGGAGGCGGACAGAGGAAGGATGGCCGGCCCGGCAGACTCATCCTTCTTCATCCGCCTCATTCGGATGCAAAGGGCGAAGAAGAGGTCTAATCGCACTACTCACACATTCAGGCCCTCGTTCGAGGAATCAATTCCTTCCTCGCCCCTCCACCGCTTCTTTTTTCAAGAAGAAAGCGGGGGAAGAAAGAGAGAGCCTCACTGATTTCATTAGGGAAATGAATGAATATGGGCTAATTTACGGACGCACCCCCTCGACTCTCCAAACTCAAAGCCGCGCTCCCTAATTCAAACGTCTGAGGGAGAAAAATAAATCCATCTTCGTCTCCAGTCCCGACCGCCGTAAATTACTCACTTAATTTTGAATGGCGGATCCCAGAAGGGTAAAAGCCTCTTATCGTCCTTATAATATTTATCTAATATATTTTACTACCAAAACCTGTATTTTATCTTATCATACAATACATATTCATAACAGATGTATACCATACTAACAATTAGGCAAGTATTGCAATTTAATAGTAATCATACAAATACTTTTCTTACATGTATTTACAAATTATTAATTATTTTCGTGAAATCCAGTTAAAATTAAAATAATTATTATTTAAATTCTATAATGTATTAGATTTTATTAGATTTATCTATAGCAGAGAGAAATAATATTTTGGAATGATATTCTAAACTGAATATAAAATATAAAAGTGTTTTTCCATCCTGTCACTTTGTGTGAAAACGTGCTTAGACATTCATATGAGCCGAAACCTCCTATTTGTGGTTCTTATAAGGCTTATTTAGAAAATTCGTGCTTCAACACCCACAGATCAGAGAACTAACGATGGGAATTGGTATATAAATTCCTCCCCCTTTCAAATTCGTAAACGCAAGCATATTGAAGACTCATCTTTTACAGTCTAACAGATAGAACTAACTTTAAACGTATCCCAAGGCCTTGAATTTGAGCCTTAAAATTAGCTAAATTTGAATGCAATAGAATGCAAATGTAAATAACACGAATCACGAAAAATGGAAAATATACGTTGGAAAGATTTATGCATGAGATTTAAAATTTGAAATTTAATAAGCTATCATTTTGTGATTTGTCAAAATATCGATAAACTCGGAAATTATCCTAACAAGGGAAAATCTAGGGGATGAGAAGGGAAAATTGTATTATAATAATTATAATGAAGTGTCGTGTGAAATGTAAATGAGTATAGAGTCTCAAGCTCCCTTTATTCCCCTCAATGCTCCTCAAACAGCTCTCGAGTACAATCAGAATCCAATTCATCTTTCTCTCTCGAGTTTTGAGATATTATTATTATTGCTCATGTGAGCTTGATCCCTATTTCACATCTCCTGATTTCATTCTTGACACTCGAATCAGACCCAGGGACCCGAACTCACTCATATTATATGTCAAATACTCCCAAATGCACACAAAAGGCTCCGTTGTTCAATTTGCAAACTTTTCCTCTTCCATTTAAATGCGAGTTGGGGAGGGAAGCGTTTGGGAGGAAAAGAAAGTTCCAAACCCGGTTGCTTTATGATTATACAATGGAAATTTATAATGCTCTCTCGGTTCATTCCGTATACAACCTCACTTATTTCCATGTTTGAAAGGGATCCTCGATAAACCTTTTCATCACATGATGATAAAACGAGTCGTCCCGATTTTTTGAATCTTTTCACCTACTTTTCCTCCACGCTCTTTACCACCTCGTTGTTATGCTTGTAAACTATGTAACTTTGTCCATAATCGGGCTAGCTACAAGGTATAGTTCAAAAGTTGTTCTTGTTACGACTAACCACGTTCTCCAAATATAAGAAACTTCAACAACTACGGTGCATTTCTTATATGCCTCTACCTCAAACTTTTCTTTATTATCTTTTGAGCGTATAAGTTTACGGAAGGTTGTAGGAAAAGAAAGGATACTATTTCTACTCTACTTGGTTCTCTAACTCTTATATTAACACACAAAACTAGGTTTTTCAAATAAATTTTTCATTCGAATGTTTGTGCGTACAAATTAACTTTCCTTATATTCGGAAGCATAATTTCGACGCACTATGAAATAATTTATTAAAAACTTAAAATATTTGATTATAATAAATAAAATCATACAACTTTGAAATTATTAATTAATTATATTATGTATATTAAACTTTCAAAAGTAGATCTGAACTCTTGATTTTCGAAACTTTCACCTGTTGGTTCACCTCTTAAAATTATTACCTCGGGTAATGAATGATAATGATCGTTTAAGATCGGAATCAAAAGGATCTGCTAATTGAGAGGATTGGTTGTGAATTGGTGGAAGTGTGAGACTCGAGAGTTGTAACAATAATGGATGTGTGGGCAGCGAGGTAATTAATAGGTTATTTGACATCTGAGTCTGAGGGTGGATCGGGTCCTCATTTATCAACCAGGGTTGGCTCTGCTCCGTTAAGAGATTTGCTCCTTCAACCCGCGGGTATCAGATATCTCTCGTGAAGATCGAGGGAGACTGAAAAATCGTGGGTTGTCTCAATCACTCAATCCAATCGGTCTCTCCCCTTCACTCTATTCTAATAAAGGAGAAGGGAATGTTTATAAAAGCTCATTCAAGATCCCATACTCATCCATTCTTCTTTCGGATCAACCCGGGTTTTAATAGGAGGGGCGATGGGAGAAAGGAAAAGAAAGTGAGTCGTAGAGGTAGATTTTATGGGGAGGGTTCAAGGTAAGTTATGGGCCTTACAAAGCCCATTCACTTATCTACTCAAGACGATCTACCATTGAAGTACTTGAGACTCAATCCTTTTTTATCAACTAACCTCAATCATTTTATCCACTATGGTGTTTATTTCTTTTTTTGAGTTGTTCTCTAATTAACAACAACTAAATATAAAATTTTTACACATCCGTTTACGATATAAAATTAACATTTAATATAGTAATATTATTGTAATTAAATATTAGTTTCATAAATAATTCTGATATATAAAAATTATTCATTATAGAAAACTTATTTTTTAATCACCAAAAACCAAAAATAATGGAATGACATCGCATATTTTCATGAGTGTATTGGTTAAATGAAAATATGTATATAACTATACCTATGTAGTAGGTAAAGGGTTATTGAGTGGCTTTGAAATGATATTTGTTGAACTGTGATTTGATTAGAGGGTTATGCAAATTATGCGAAGGATTCGAATCCTGGTGTCAAAGTGGTTTGGTGAAGTTTAGAGTCGGTTAAGGGAACGAGAGGCTTTTGATTTGATATTTTATTTGGTTCACCTCACCTGTCGAGTGGTTGGTATATATCGCTGTAATCCCTCTATGCGGGCAAGTCTCCAACACAAAGGGAGAATAAGCATAACATGACCACGAGCATTTCATTTAGAAAGCCAAAGACGGGTTGATTCACTCAGTCAGTCTCACTATTGAGAATCGTTTGGAGTCTAACTCAATTACAGAATAATGATTATCATGTGAAACGAACCTATACATATAAAGCTATTTGTAAAGGAACAATCATTTCTCTTTTATGTATGTTCTCTCGTTGGCAATATCTGAAATCACAATGTTCCCCATGGGCCAATAAGCAAATTTGACACTCATGAGACCCAGTTGACAATTTGAGCATTTAAGGCAGACACCTTTGTTACATTTCAATGAAGACTTGAAATTATAATTATTCACAGGAATCCATAAACTCCAATCAAATCAAAATGATAATTGTGCTTTGAATTGATGAAAAAAATCGATAAATAATTGTAACAAATCTCGGAAATCTATTGTAATTATTTTTATTGAATTAAGAAACAATAAAAACTATCCCACATATACCTGATATATTAAGTATGTATCTGCTATGTATTATATCCAAAAAATGAAAAGATCGTTGATACAAGAGCAAATTTGCCCATATAGCAAATCGCCCACGGAGTCCTTCATTATCATTATTCCTATAAATCTTGGGAGTATTCTATCTAATTAAAAGTTTTGGGCACAAATGCTTCCCTTGCTCCTGAGTGAGTTAGAACTCCGCTCACTTCCCCCCAAATTCATCTTTTCTCACGTTCACATTTCTGACTCCCGTCCATCTTTCCCTGGTCTTCGAAATTGAATCAATTGAGATTCACTCACACTCTCTACGTGAGAACTCATTAATTTCTTCTGCACCAGACTTTAATTACAACCTAACAAGTATTTTCCAATTAATAGATTTTCTTTGAAACACCATTTGAATGAAATGATGGAAAAGAATCGTAGTTGAATAATACCTACATATCTTGGTATAAGAGATGCACATAAGATGTATAAAGATGGTCTATCCTATTGAAATGCAAATTGTTAATTTCATTTAATAATCAATTCTTTGATTACAATTGTAAAATTGGGTATAGTTTGCTTAAATTCAGAATAATTAGTCACAGGTAAAAGGAAGTACACTAAAGATCAAATTTATATTTGTGGTTTCCTTTGTTAGAAAACTGCCAACGTTGATTGTTCATAAAATATATGGTTTCAAATCTATGATTTATGCCACGTATTTTCGGTTTGCGACGGCACAAGTTGAAATATAAATAGGATATAAAGCGAGATAGGAATTCCCATAGGTTATAGAGAAGCAATAGATTGGTTTTCCTTTCTGAACATTGAATAGAATTTATCAGCTTCCTCTCCATTTCTTGTCTTGTGTATTTTGCACTTATGGAATTATGGGTCTCGAGACGGAGTATTTGAGTGAAATAAATAATCTACTCTCCATTCTCAATGTAAATAAGATTTCGGAATTTCCCGTCCCCCCCCCCCGTTATTGTTCCGCACAAGCCGGGAATTCGGGTTCTCGGAGTGGGGAATATGAAAATAATTATGGAGGACAATGAATGCCCATAATTTTCAATGAGGCTGGCCGGAATGGAGGCGGGAGAATAATAAAAATAATAATTCAACTTGGAGAGTGCCGAATCAGACAGAAAGTAATACGTATGATTTTGATTGCCAATCCATTCTTTCTTCCAGTAGAGTAGGTAGCCGGCGTTGTGGGGAATTGAGATTATAAGAACTCAAGGGCCGCGCAATTATGGGGAATATATATTTGAGGGAGTATTTAACTACTGGATATTGCTCCCATTTCTATCCACTCTTCATATCCATGAAGGATATTGGACTAGGAGGGGAGGGATAGGAACTTGGGCTGGAGACTTCTTTCTTATCTTTATGAAGGTAATTATACAAGATGAGTCTTCTCCTTCCTTTTTATGCGTTAATCGATTAAGACTCCTTCAGCTTCCTCCTTCTCTTTCACGTGAATATCCAAAAGTTGGCGAACAATTTTTTGTCATTCTCCTGCTTGCTCGCCCTTCTTCCACTCCTACTTTCTTCCGAGAGGGGACCGGGAGGTCGGGGCTGAACGGGATATTGAAGCATGAAAACAGGGTTAATCTTGATTCGACTCTTGTGAAATTAAAATTATATCTTTACACTTTGGGAACTCTCGGGGTGAGAGAGTAATTATAGAGCGTATGAGATTTAAGGAAGAATGAATGAATAAAGAGGGTTTCGCTCCTTCACGGGACGGGAGAGATAAAGTAATGTTGGGGAGGGAGAGTGAAGTCGGTGGTTGAACAGAGTTCTAATTTCTCTCTCAAGGCATTCTCCCCTATCTCAATCTCTGATAAAAGATTAAGCTCCCGGCCTCCGCCCTCTCGTCTCTCCAAATGAGGGTGGGCGAGGAAATTAAGAAAAAGAGTCGAGAATCGATGGAGATTTAAATTAGCTCTCCTTTGACTCACACGGTCCTCCATTCAAGAGTGCCCTTCTGTGTTTTGACAGGAGAGTGAATGCATATGCATGGCGGAGAGGCTGAGGAGTGATATATGTGTATTTCGGAGATTCCCCTCTAAAAGGAACGGAGCCTCTGACATAAAAAGACGATTAGTGCGAGAGTGAGGCGGGAGGCCAATTAATAAAAATCCTCTGCACAAGGAAAATAGGACCAAATGAACGGAGACTCCCCCAAATGAACTTGCGGAAGATCAAAGGCCCATCCCAAGCCTCATTCTATATTCCCGCATGCAAAAATCTCTCCCGTCTTAATTGCAATTCCTAATCATTACTCTTTTCCCCTCGCCAACATCCCGAGGGTTCATTCGGATTCCTCCACTGGAGATATGAAGAATTTATAAATTACGACACCCCCACTCACTCCAAAGTTTTAAACGTTCTGCGCGCGTCAGGTATTGAACAATTTCTACATTACTTCATTTGCTATTACAATTCGTATAATAGAAAAGAGAACGTTTTGTTTATCCAAACTTTCTCTTGGGATAAATGCATAGCCGGGCTTAACTGCTCACTTAACTCCATTCGGACATGGGTTGATATATGGGTAGTTGATGTAAAGGGAAGTTGGAACCTCAATATCCTCGGATATTACATACGCTATGAGAGGAAATGAGATAATCTTGAGCGGAGACGGCGGATCCCCGGATTCTCATTGCATTATTTTATTGGCCAAAGTTGGACCCGCTATTTGTCATGAGAGGGTGGCAGGTCTTTTCTAGTCCCGTTGATTTGTAGGGATGAAGTTGATCCGATATTTTATATCTCACTTTATACTTTTCCTCTTTGTGTCGAAGGGTGGTCGACGGAGCCTGGGAGTCAAAAACTCGCGTGAAGAAGAATTCCGCAGAGTGAGACATTTATGCGAGGAGGGAAAGAGGGCCGGTGGACGAGAGAAGTGAGGAGGGCCATAATCCTTTTATTTCCCTTTCTCCTCGTAAAATTTATGAATAAAGATGTAATGGGGAAGAGGAACGAAGATTCACCCAAGAGTGGTCTTTCGCCCCGTCCCGGCCCCGGTCACTCAGCCCATTCTAACCAACTTGTCCATTAGGGCGGAGGTTTTCGGGCGAAGGGAAAGGATTTATTGGGAATTGAACCGAACCGTGTTGAGTGACTGAGGCAATGAGGGCCCATTACGATGAAGGCTACTCTCCATGGACAATGACAACCATAGTCCTCCGCACCCTTCCGCTCAACATTAATTCCATTAGAGGGCCATTAGTTCGACCCTTCCCGCCCTCTCATCTTTGCCTATTTTCCAACACGGACTTTTTATAGACGATGACCAGTCATTGGTCCTGTTAAGTTTGTCTACTTCATAGAAATAGGATTTTATTGAGTATGTTCCAACAAGGGTTGAGTTTGTAAAGTGGGAAGAGGCATAAATAAAGATTTTCGGATCCAAACGATCCCATCTAGGGAAAGTGAAAAGATGATATGTGATGATTGAAAATGAAATGGGTAATGAGGAAATTGACAAATAGGATCCCCATTCTCTTCAGATGGAGACGAATGGAGGTAAATAAGGACAAATGGTTGGTGAGCGTGTGGAGGAATTTGAATTGACGTTGACGTATGGAGTTGGCCGGGTTGGAAAGTGGGTGGAGAAGCTCAATGCTTCTACCTTTCTCCCATCCTGGATTAATGGAGGAAAGGAGCGAGTAAAATGAAGTGGAAAGCTGGGAGGGATCTTTTGGTTATGTAATGTGATGTCTCCGTTGTGGTGGTTGAAGGGTGGGCCGGAGGAGGAAACACTTGTTGGAGCTAAAAGAAATGCGAGATGATTGACGTGAATTTAAGAGCGGAGAATGTGAGGGGAAGAAAAAAAAAGAGGAGAGAAAAAGAAGAGTGGGAGTGAAAGGAGACATTAACTTGCTCATAGCTATGAGCTATGAAAGATGAACGCTCATCGTGATATCATCATGAGGAAGTGGATATAACTTAAAATGTATTATATCTCATGTCTCTCCCAAATGTGAGAGAAGAGGAAGGCTTTCCCATTCTTTTATCCCTCATTTTTTATTCTCTCCGCATTCCGAGGTTCCCTTTGTTGGTATTCCTCCCGGTTGTGAGCCCCTCTTGACTTGAGCCAATTTCACCCGGTGAAGACAATGGGAAGTGGGCGAGGAATGTTGAGACATGGGCCGGTGAATGAGTTACAATAGCAATTCAATTCACTTCACCCTTCCTCACATAAACAATTTCTCTAAGTGAACGTCTCCTCTCTAATCTCTCTTCAAATTCCCTAATGCGGTTCAGAACCGGAGTTCATTGCGCCCATATAAAGCATCCGAACATGTTTCTCTACTTTCCAATTACATGCAATTTTGGGAAAAATCGTTCAATAATTCCGAGTCAATTTTAAACCCCTTTTCAAATAATCTTCCGTTGGGTTGAGAAAGTTTGAAACATTTTTCATTGAGTCGGACTCCTTAAGAAGCAACAGCTTTTTGGTCCGGAATGAAAGAATTAAAAAAGAGGATTATTTGAGTGGAATTAATAGAGTTTTGGGTAGGTGTGTTTTATATGAGGAGGTCTCGTGGGAGTCCCGTGGTAATGAAAGGAAGAAGAGGAAGAAAGTTTTATTTCATCTCTTTAATTCGAGTATTCATTCATTGAGCCGAGTGCAGAGTCGCATTGACTTATTTTGAGGGGAGCTTAGTGAGAAGAGAGGGAGGAAAAGTTTGTCGAAAGGATCAGATAAACTTTTTTGTTTTTCCCTTTCAAAGGTTCGTCGCTTTGTGATCATGGGGACTCGGGCCATGACGCGGAACCACCGGAAGAGCCCGGATCACAACAATACGGCCTCTTCCTCTGCAGGATCATCCATCGGATCATCGCCCTGTGGCTCAGAGCCACCGCACAATAAGAGACGTCGAGTTGCGGGAGGACAGCACGGAAGTCCAAAGACCCTCTCGCCTTCCCTCCTCACTCCTTCCACATCAGGAGGGCGGACGGTCAAATCGCCCAGCGCATTCAAGCCCACTTGTCACCCAAAGTTGCCCGATGCCCACGGGAACAACTCCAATGCCGAGGAGGAATATCACAAATGTGTCCTTGAGACCCAAGCGGCTCTCCGAAGCCTCTCGGCCGAAATTACTTCCCATCATCTCGACAATAACAATTCAGCTCATGTGGCTCCGATGACTCCAGTGAAGCTAAAAGAGGACTCGGTTCAAGACCCAACTAAGGAGGAAATGAAATCAGAAGAGCCGGTTGAAAACGGGAAAGAAACCAACCCGTCGGAAACAGACTTCTCTCACAGTGAGAGCAACAACAACAACATAAATGAGAAGTGCATAGAAGTTCGAGAAGGTGAAAAGATGGAAGTTGATCATAAATTAGAAATTGGGAGCTCGGAAAACTCAAAGGAAAAGGACTTTAATGAGGAAAAAATGGATGAAATGAATTCTGAGAAAGAGGTAAAGGTCTCAGTGACGGTGAAGTCCTATGCGCCCGATTTCAACGAGCTCGTGGACGACTCCAACTCGGGGGACCTTGAGATTTCCATTGAGGGCGAAGAGGGGGAAAAGCGAGGCCGTGGAGGGTTCAAAGGCTCGTCCTACTACGGCACAGGAGGGTCTTTTGGAACTGGCGGATTTTTGTTGGAGGGCGGGAACGGAGGCGGGAGCGGGTCCGGAAGCGGCCACCAGCGGTCCTTTGACTTTGTGGACAATCACAGCCCTGCGAGTTCCCCATTGACGCCAAAGCAATACACGGTCCTCCAGCCAATGACGCCCGTGGATCATCCTGGAAAGGTGGGATCCTCCGACTCCTCGCGCAGCGGAACCATGTCTCCTGCCACTCCAGGTGGAACACAAAAAGGTAGGCGAACTCTCCCGTTCCCCGCAGCCCCCGCCGCGCCACTTTCCTTCCAGCTGTCCCATTTCCAATTCGCAATCGCAAAAGAAACAGGGCCGGAATACGTACTATCACTCCTTTTTACATTCACTTATCGAACGATCCTTTCACTCTCTTTCCCCGCCTTACTCCGCCTTCTTCTTTCTCCTCCCTAATGATCCTTATGTCGGACTAACAATAGACTGTCTTAGAATATCATGAGAAAAATACAGACTTATTATAAATTTATAACACAGGGCCATATGTCCAAAGAAATAAAGTTTTAATCTGCTTTGAACCCATTAGTCTCATTTACCGAACATTATACAGATATTAAATACACAATTATTTAGCCAACTCTGTTTAAAAACAATCCAGTTGAAGTATGTAATAAATGTTTGAATAATACTTCACTAAAATATAAACCATTGATATTGTAAATATAATTTAGCTAAATACAATAATGACAATATTCTAACTATTCTATCTGTATAAAATATGTTCAAGAATTGACACAATGTAATATAAATGTTTTTATTGGAATGTCATACCCCATTAGTTAATGGTAGTACATAGCACAAAATTAATTTTGACAACTTTTATAATGATACAAAATAAGGGATTAACAAAGCACTTTATTATATAATTTTTACATGTACATACTAACACAATCGGTATTTTCTTTATGAATGTTGCTTTCTCCAGTTCTTTCCAAACACATCATTTTTCTCTCTCCTTGTAAATCACTGGAAAGAATGAAGTTTATTATTTGCTAACATAACGTGCGTTTGCTAACATAACAAGTTACAAGCGTAAGTGTAAATGAGTGCTTTAGGAGAAGTTAGAGACAAAAGCTCTGTATTTAATACCAGTTATTTACTCAATGGAACTAATAGAGATACACATGGCATTGGAGTTCTCGCTAGCTCCGTCTTTCTCACCCTCACTCCCTCTTGATGTGTGACGGGTGAGAGAAGACGAAGCTCTGAAGGAAACGAACTTCTTTCATTTTCCTGTCCACCATTCGTGTCTTGAGAACACTTCCATTTTCTCCCAGAGAAACTTTCCCTCCTGTCCTGTACATTTTTCCTTCCAACGACAGCTGAAGCGAGCAAACAAGCTAATAATAATTTACAAGCCTCTTCAACTCATTCATTAGACTTACAATGTTTGTTATTATTTAGATAAAGAATATTTATGATAGCGTGAAAGCAAATGAAAAGAATCTTTAATTCTTTCCAGATCCTTCTAAATGCCCAACGCCTGGATGCACGGGACAAGGACACATCACGGGGCTCTACTCCCATCACAGAAGGTGATAAAAATGCATAAAATTAAGTTAAAAAGTTGGGCGAGGTGTTGAGGTCTTTATGGGGCGAGATAAGTGGAGTTGAAGTTCATTCATTCCTCGTCCCCAAATGAAGTTTCAGAGAAGGTCAATGTCTTTTTTGTTCTTGTGGAGAAAAGAAAAAAGTATTAGTTGAGTTTGGCCAAGTTGGGCTGAGTTGGGGGAGTAGGTCCCTAGTATGTATGTAAGTTAAGTAGAAGAACGGGAGCTTAATACTCCTACTTTTTATATTTGAGAAACTTTGGGCCGTTCATTCCCTCATTGGGTCAAAGCAGAAGAAGGGAGTCCACGAAGCTTCACACTCTTCCCAAATCCCCCCAACAGAGATCCCCCTCTTATATCTCAATCTAATCGGGGCGGTATAGTGAAAACAGGAGAGAAAAAGTTCTATCCAAACTTTAACTTTCTCTCCCTCAATGGGAGTGGGAGAAGAAAGGTCCTCAGATTTCAATTCTCTAACTGATCTATAATGGGATTCCACTCACAAATACAATTAACAAATACTCCTTTCATCCTTACCACCCACAATGTGGCATTGGGATCATTTGTGTTGAGCTTGAGCTCATTTAGGATTATTACGATGTATTTCTCCATCTTACAATGCTCAGGGTCTTTCTGTGTATAAGTATTACCCAAACGCACCCAATCTAAACTTTCAACTCATCTGTACATAACATAATGGAATAACTCTAACAATACTTTAAAGGCTTAAACTAACAATTTTTTGAACTTTAATGCTTCTGATCGGAAACAAAAAATAGTTTGTCGGGATGTCCAAGGAAAGATAAACTAACACCAGAAAGTAAGTTCATGTTTTCCTCAAACTCAAGCATGTTTTTGAAATGAAGACATATAAAATTACACTTTACATTTCTTGAATTATTAATTATTTCATGGAACTATAATACAAATAGTTTAGGATGGTTTATCACATGTTGTTATTTATTATTTAAAATGTATTTAAATTGTAAACATGAGCAAAGAGGTATAACAATGTTTAATAGCGTGACACTCCACGAGTGGAACACAAAGAAAGATTTAAGAGGTCATGTATTCGCATATTCGTAATCAATATGAAGCATTTAACCAATTGTCAAACTCTTGTTTATTCTGATGGTCTGTTGGGATTAGCGATTTATTTGATAGAAACAAAGCCCGTCGTTGGGTGTTGGTTAGTTAATTGGGTATTTTAATATGATCGTATTCGACAGTTCTCGCGATGCACGAGACAATCTTGAAATGTCCGACGCCTGGTTGCAGCGGTCGAGGTCACGTCAACACGAACAGGAACACTCATCGGAGCTTGTCAGGGTGCCCCATCGCCGCAGCAAACCGACACTCTGGTAGGGAACCCCGTCAAAAGTCTCACGGTAAAATTTAATCTCTCTCCATCCCCTTTCTCGTGTGAGACAGACTGACTGACTGAATTGTTTCCCCCAATTTCCAACCCCAAACATCCATTAGTTCTCCTAAAACATTGAGAGATATTTATACTTTGTCGATTTTAAACTTTTAATTTATTAAACAATGAACAAAAATGCCAAATTGCTCATTTTAGTTATTTTATATTTATTTTGTAGTTGGAACAGGAAAGTAAAGTAATTGGTAAATTGTTTGTGTAGTTCCAGGAAAGGATGATTCAGGGTCGAAACAATCTTTCCATTTTGGTTCTAACACAACTTCTCCCTCGTCGCTCGCTGACCACAAGTGCAAGTCGCCTGGACCGAAGATGGCAAGTTGTTCTTCTCCTCAACATCTCTCAAGTAGAGTTTCAACTCCTGACCCTCACCAGAACCACAACAATAGCTATGAGCCTTATTGTTGTGAGTCAACGAGCTCCTCGGCTTCTTCAACTGCTTCGAACCACCAGCCCAATTCTCACCAGTTCACAGAGCCTTCGAGTGGCGGGCAAGTACAGCGAAGTGAACCGGCTCCCGAGGCCACTTATGAACAACTCACTTACCGCTACCAGCACCAACACCAAACCACAGTCGCGTATGAAGCCGAGCAATCCAGGATTTACAACAGCGAAGCGTATCATCATCAGCAACAACAACACCAACAGCAACAACAAGAGCAGCAGCAGCAGCAACAACAACAGCAGCAGCAATTACTCCAGCAAGGAGCAACCGCTGGAGTAACTGAGCGAGAAGAAGGCCGGGGCGAGGAGAGAGAGCTGAATCTGTTCGGCAATCAGCCTCCTCCTGGGAAAGGGGAGGAGGATGCTGTCTCTTGTGCCGTCTACCCCAGGTATTCCATCATCACGGAGAGAAATTAAGGAGAAAATTAAAGATTACCAAGGAGGAGATTTGAGTAATTAATTCTTCCTTATAGACCAATCTACGGGTACGAGGCGGGAATGGCTCATCACTTGGGAACTTCCTTCCCTTCTGCTATAAATCTGTCAGTGAAGTGCGGGTTGAAGGAACCGCCCTCTCCGGCCGTGATGGACCTCTCGGCTGCGGCGTCTTTCCATCATCATATGCAGCAGTACGGGGGAAGAATACCTGCTTCTCCGGCAATGCCAAGTCCACAAGATTTATCTCTCACAAGATCAGCCGCTCAACACAAGTATTTATTTTTCTAATAATCCTTAATTTAAAATTTAACTAAATAGTAATATTGTAGCTTGTAACAAATAAAAGTTATAAAACATTAAAAATTTTAAAAATACTTTATTTACAGATTTCCACCAGGATTTGGAAGACATTCACCTTCAGAAAATTCCCCGTATGGGTATCCACGTGAAGGTAAGTAATCTTATTTGAAATTGATCCAAAAATCGCGCAATGTTGATTTAAGCATTTTTAAATTCAGGATATTATAACAACGAGTATATGAACAATGGAGGCTACCATTATAACAACGGCTGGACTCAATCAGCACCTTCTTCATATTACTTAAGTTACCAACAGAGTGGAAGTCCTCCATTGAGCTCAAGTGTTCCTGGAGGAGGAAGCGGATCTGGTGGACCGGGAACTCCACAGGGAACTTTACCTTATGGAATGGACCCAAAGGACGGAGTTCGAACGCCGAGGTTGATGAGCTACAGCGTCCCGTCAACCCCCGGGTCCCGAACTGGGAGAGGACGAGATGGAAAGGATTTGATCCAATGCCCAACACCGGGATGTGATGGCATGGGCCATGTGTCTGGAAATTATGCGACACACAGAAGGTTTTTCCAACTAATCCTTAACAAAGAGCTTAAATAGTTTACTCAATTGTAGTAGTAGTAAATAGTTACATCCCCTGATTTACGGATTCGCTTTCACCAACTTCCTCGAAACTTTTTTCAATCATAATAACTTTCGTAAATAAATATCTCGGAAACAATTTCAAATAATTTAATAAGACTTTATCCTCCTATACTCCCTCCACTTTAATTTTAAAATAGAAAAGTTTCAGATTTTGATTACAATCGAAGCTTCGATTTTTATAGTTTGTCTGGGTGTCCGAGAGCTAATAAACCAAAGAGCAAACCGAGAGAAGGTCCAGAGGCCGAGCCGCTTCGTTGTCCCATTCCTGGATGCGATGGGTCGGGGCATGCAACGGGGAAGTTTCTTTCTCATAGGAGTGCTTCCGGCTGCCCAATGGCAAACAGGTCAAAAGTACGAGTTCTGGAGAGCCCTGGAGGAAAAACTCTCATTGAACCTTATTCTCCTGGAGAACATTCCAATGGAGAATCCATGTATCATCATATTAAAGTATGAAATTAAGAGAATAATGTTCGTACTATTTTAATAAACGCACAAAAATATTTAATCGTCGTTATTTACTTTTGGTGCAATTAGTTTAACATGTTAAAATTGATAGGCTGAGAACAACAACACTCTGTATGATGAAGTCCAGTTGCAAGGCGTGAGTGTGTCGGATATCCAGAAGGAAAATCTCCGTGCTGAGTCGGAGCTTGGCCGTATACGAAATCAGGTTAATTCTCTCGAAACGTCTCTTCGGTCAGATGGTAAAGAGCAGCAAGTAACCGACCGAAGTTCCCATCTCAATACTTATTACCAAAGCCTCCGAAACAACGTGATCACTTTGCTAGAAAATGTCCGCATTCCACATGGGCCATCGCAAGGATATCCAGCAACTGGGCCAACTGGGGCATCTGGAGGTCAATCGGTTCCAGGAGCCGGGAACGGGAGCAACGTGTTAAACCAAGTTCCGCAACAATACGGCGGTCATCCTCATCATATGCAGGGTTATCCTCATGGTCATGGACCACCGCCGCATTATTATGCCTCGTATGGAGACACTCCAACTGGATTTCCTGATCGGATCTCGAGCGAAAACTTTGATTCTTATTTGAGCAAATTGCAAACCCTTTGTGGGGCGAATGGGCCACCACATGGGGCAGAAGCCGGTGCACCGATGGACCATCATCACCACCATGAGGGAAATCATGGAATGAACAAACCTTTGTATGAGACGGTGAGAAATGCTCTTCAAGACTTTACAGTTGTTCCAACGCCCATATGATTAAACTCTCGGACAAAATATAGCCATATTTAAAGTAAGTAAACTCACTCAATGTCTCAGCCGAGCTTTAGTTATACTAAATATTAATAATTATCTTAAATCACATTCGTAATTTTGTACTTACCAATGATTATATAAAAGTTGTTTATTAAGTTCTTTCTGATAGATCTTAAATAAATTGATATTTAAGTCTTGCACAAATGTTAACTAAAATACATTTATATAAGCTTAATAAGTTTAAATTTAAGAAATTAACAAAAATTTGATAACGTGAAGGTGTAACGCATTATAATATTTAGTAGATATGTAAATTTTCGTCATTGTAATTAAAAATTCACTGTATGTAATAACATTGTTTGTTGGATAAACACATAAAATGATAATTAAGTATGTTAGGTCAGTATTAAACTTTAAATAAATATAAGGTGATGTATTTGTTAATAAAATTAGGGAATACACTACGTTACATATTTACTTATCTAAGCACTTATGAATTAATACTTAAAAACAATGCTTTAAGTTACTTAAAATGTTCAAACATGACACGATACTATATTTTAATATTTTCGATTCATTGATCATTCATTTAACCAACAATTGTTCTAACATTAAGTGTTGACGTTTGTTCAAGGCACATTTTGTGCTTTTTGAAATTGAAAGTATTATTATTGGCCAAATGTAAATAATAACCCATTATTATGTAAACATTTGTGTACAATAATAAATATAGCTAGATATAATATTTACAACCTCAATTATTACTAAACTATTTAATTATGATATACTATAAGAGCAGCGTCAGCTACCAACATTGGTCAATTATATAATATACAACAAGCAATTATGTTAATAAAGTAAATACTTTCTCGCTGTTCCAGAGTTGACTTAAAATGAACGTTTATAACAATTCTACTTTAAAGGATTAAAAAATAAAGTACTACAGTACTACTGTACTTATAGTTTGAACAAGTTTGTCATAGGATAAATCAGTAAGTTTAAGATTGTTTCATTTGTGTCTGTATTCTGTATTATAAATATAATATTAGAATAAGATACATAAAATAAGATTACCTATTTTGTAAATACCTATAAAATAATGCCAATTACAATAATGAGTAACTGTAAATCCAGTTACAAATGCGTGTTTAAATAATCACTACATACTTACTCACTGTAATAAAATTACTGGTAACCAATTCGATTTAAGTACCATACCTGTATATCTAGTATTTAGTAAATATACTATAAGTACCATGATTTTAGGCATTAAGGTACTAAGTAGATATTAAAATCCTGTAAACGTGAATCGTATGATACACATTAAGCTTAAATAATACCAATATTCTATCTTAAGTGTTATATTGTATTTAATAGGCACTTTTTAAATAGGTACATTCACTTTCCTAAAGTTAGTTTATAATGTAATGTAGTAAATAATTTATTATTTATTTATACCATATACCTAAGTATGTAAGAACATGCTTGGAAATATAAGAGCAGAATGTAATGTTTTACATCTATGTAGGTGTTTATATACTTGTATATATATTTATTAGAGTTTCAAATTGCGGCTGGTAGGCACATTGTATGGTATACCATTTTTCTTAAATAAAATATAGAAATCTTAAACTTAAATACAAATTGATTGATAATTCAATTCGATAAATAAATTGATATAATGCGGATTCCGATCTTGAAGAAATAGAATTACAAAGTTAAATACAAATATGTAATAGATGTCTATTATTATTATAAAATGCGTATGATACTACTTACCTTATATACTCGAATACTCTTAACATAAATTGTGTAATGTGTTAACATTAATAAATATATATTATAATTTACACAGAAAATAACATCGTGAAGAGTATTCATACATACTTGCTCTCCCGTCGTTGAACCAATGCAGCACGCGGGCTTTGGAACTTGATTTAGATTAACAAATTTTAATTGCTATATAGATTATAACTATGTTAATCTAAATCAAGTTCCAAAGCCTGAGTACTGCATTGGTTCAACGACGGGAGAGTAGGTATTAATTGAAATATTGTATTTTTATGTATCGAAATAATAACTGTGTTGTGTTTAAAACCAAAAATTGGAAATACTTAAATTGTAGTTTTAGTTAAATATAACATTCGTAAAATATACTCATTGATGAAGCAAAGTTAGAAATTGCTCCAATTAAATTGGTGTGCTAAAAGTTAGGTAATAAACGGTTTTTGTTTTAATCACATATTTTAGTTATATATTCACCTCTTGTCGCATTTTGTAAACTCTAATAAAACTGGACAAAATTAAAATTACATACCTTATGAAATATTGTTTGTAGTTACAAAATAACTTATAGGCATTTAAAGTTGTAATACATAATGCGTAAGTACCTGTTTTTGAATATTTAGTTGAAGAAGATTCCTTTGTGTTTGTGGACGGAGTATGTAGATAAATACGAAACCAAACCATTTTTTAATTAATTAGTAAATGACAATGATGTGGAAAGTTAAAAATTACATGAATTTTGTTGAAGCTCAAACTAATGTCAAGTAGAAAAGTAATCTTGAAGTTAAAATCGGGAATACTAGTTAAAAATGAGTTATTCTGTATTATAAATGGCGCTAGTGAGAAGTTTAATGATTAATCTTTACCATAATAATCACGTTGCGAGATATGTAATTACTGTACATTTTCAGAGTCTGCAAATACTGGCAATTGATACAAGAAACACGTAGAGGAGATTTTCATGAGGATTCTTACTACCTAAATGAATAATTTATATTAACTTCTTATATACAATTACGTTAGTTAATAAAATATGACATAGTGGCATAATGATTAATAAATATAAAGGTAAAATTGAGTAATTAATTAATATAAAATATGTAAATATAAGTATATATATTTGTTCAAACGTATTCAAACTCGATGTATTTCAGGCGGCCCTTTAAATACGTAAAGTCCTAATTGTAAGTGTACGAATATGGTCATGATAACATGTTTACTCCTCATCTAATCTTTAACGTAAATTGTTGAAGAGTCAATTGACTTGTAATCCAGCCCATAAACATTGTATGCATAATTGTCAAATTCAATTTGAATCTGAAAGTCCCTTCTCACTCATTGTAAAGTCGAAAAGGCGCTAACCGCCAGTTTATATAAAGATAAGCTTTAAACTGAGAAAAGTTAATAACACCACAAAACTTAATGAAATGTCTTTAGTTCAAGTTATACTTACATGAATGTTAGAAATTAGTTGTTGGCAACAATCAAATGAATCGTATTAAAATGTGCGGTGTTTGTATCCGTATTCATCTTTGCATATTATTTATTTCATACCATCTTAAACATTCATCCCAACTTTGATAATAATTTATTATGCAAAAAAACCAACATTTTCATTTTAATAACAGCATAAAGTTTAATCATTTTTTAGAGTTTCACACAAAAGATACATTTACTTTAGATAATAGTAAATGAAACACTATTTAATATGTAAATGTAAGCTTAAATCATTTTCATAATGGATCCTTGGAAAATTGGTGCAATGCCCATTTTTATTGTAAGTACTAAATATTAGTAGAGTACTAAAAGCCAGTTTAAGGATAGTAATTTATTTATCAAAACAACAAATTAATTAAAGGGTTTTTTAATTTTAGAGCATATACTGATACAACTTATGCGGATCACCTGTAATTTGATATTTATAATTATCTTAAAACGAATAAACAACAATAGGTATGTTATGTAGTTATCATTTTGTTTATAATTAAACATCTGTATTTCTGTATCAAAACTATACTTACATTTACTTAATGTTAGTATGTAGAATCTACATTGTAGATTATGTAAAATGTATCTGTATTTTTAGTAAAGTTGTATATTACTTAAGGGTGTCTTAATATTATTTTGAAGTTCATGTTCTCAATTAATCATTCATTACATTTGTAGCAATTCATTGTTCACAAAAATGATACAAAACCATACTTAACCAATAAAATACCAAAAACAGTAACATGAAGAATAATATCGATTAATTGTGTAGAAATAATAATACAGAATTTGTATTTAATAGTAGGAAGAAGAAATTGTAAAAATACTTTACCTACCAGAAAAAGCCAACAGGGTTGGCGCGCTCCCTGACGAAGGAAGGAAGCTTGTCAAACCAGGGACCGCGCCAACCCTGTTGGCTTTGGGTAGTATACTTAACAATAAGATATAAAATATCTTTAACAAAAGAAAGAAAGTAATATTAAGTATTTGGCTCATTAAATAGAGGTATCTTCTAATTTTTATAACTGATATTCTAGATAGAAATCGTTTATACACATATATAATATTTAGGCATCTAGATTTACGACCACAGTAATTTTATCTTCTTGGATGGGCAGATTTAAATTCGAAGTATGAATGAGTCAGGATGAAGAGGACGAATTCCGAATGATGAGATTAATAGCATTACACACTTTCAAGGCGGGACCAAATTTAAGGCCAAGGCATCTAAGGTCAACCAGGTCTTCTTGTTTCAGCATCAAAAATGCATCACCGTCAATTAACTGTATAAATTAAATAAATTGATATTAGGTGAAAAAAAGAATAAAATTAAAAGATAAATTGCCTATCATTGTCATTATTTGAAATTATGAATAGAAAAATATTTTAAAATGACCTCTTCTTTGAACTTTGCTGGATGAGATCCATTTATCTTGGAAATGAAGTCATGAACTTGTTGAATTGACCATTTCACGACTGTTTCAGCGTTCAATTTCCCAACAAGGCTTTTAATGTCACCAGCATTTGTGTTGAAATAAGGAGGAACTTCGTCTTGTGCAGGAGATGAAAATTGAAGAGTCTCGGGAAAGGTTTGTGTCGGACGTACAGGTGCAGTGACTTCAGGTTGCGGTGAAACAAAAGACTGATTGATAGGAACTGAATGAACGGGTGATTCTTCTGGTTTTTTATCCTCGACCGTATCAACTTTTATTGCTGGTTTTGGCTGGATAAGTCGCTTTTTCACAACTACCCCCCTCTTTGAATTCGATGGACGCTTGCGGCCAATTACTTGAGCAGGTTCCTTTTTGAGAATGGGTGCGGCTTCTTCCGTTTTTGGCTCGATTGGTCTGATACTACTGTTAATTTAAAAAAGATGTTTAAAGTCTACTACTACACATACATATCTGTATTTTTAAAACCTTATCAATTTAATTAAATTAAAACACTACACAAGTCCATACTATCTGTAGAATTTATAATCTTTATATCATTAAAATATAAGGATGTCTTACCTAGGAATAGTTTCGATGACTATGATTCGATCAGCTGGTTCCCAAAACTTAAGAACATTGTGCGGAGCATAAGGACAATTTTTATCCGTGTTGTGTGTCAGGAACTTTGGACCCTTAACATGTCCGACACCATAGCAGCCAAAAATTGGACAAGAAACACTAGTATCTTTCACCAGTGGTGGAGGTTGAAGTGTATGACCAGTGTGAGCCGCCCAGCCTACAGGATGAAGGTCTTCGCTGAGCTCATCCACCTTGTAATCGTAAAGACTATCCCAGCCATCGAAATGGAGAATTATTTTGTGATCATCGATGTCAGCCACAGTTGCAACTCGAAGAATGAATGGATTTCTCTAAAATAATGAACAATCAAATCGGATATAAGTGAAAATTATAGCCGACAGTGATCAATATCATATCAGTAGTTAAATTAAATTGTATTAATTAATATATTTTTATTATAATAATAATGGTTGAATAAATTGCAAGATTTTAACTTTGTCGATTGCTTCGAGTTTAAATCCCTTTTTGAATCCAACTGGTGGCAGTGGCTGAAAGAGTCTCGACGGCATGGCCATTGCCTTTGAGCTCACAAGGTAAGTGTCCCATGAAAAGTCATCTTTGAGCTCTAAAAAATTGATAGTATTTTTAATGTAATAAAAATGTAAAAACATTCGAAATAATCACGAAAATTAAAAATAAATTACTGTTGGGTGGAGTCAGCTTGATGTTGTTCTTTTCGCACCAGCCAACTGGATGAATGAAGGGAGAGGAGCAATCAGTCCAATAATCGTAATTAGAATCCCAGGAGTCAAAGTGAACAAGGAACCGATGCCCAAGAACTTTTGTAGCAGTTGCAACGCAAACAAGATTGGCATTCTTGACATCAACAGCTTCCAATTTCATTCCAACTCGAACTCCACAGTCGGGAAGAGGTTCGTCGACAGTGATGGCAAAAAAAGATCTTTCAGCAGCTGCTGCCTCTTTTTCAACCATATATTGATGCCAATTGAAGGGAATCCTAGCATCGGGTGGAGGCTCCACACTATAGCCATGTTCTTCACACCTAATCCAATATAATTATAAATGAGAATAGAAATTACAACAGAAAATTAAATAGTGTAAAATAGTAAATACTGATTAAATATATTACCATCCGCATGGGAAAATATCCAATGAATCCGAATTGACCCAAAAATCATAGTTTTCGTTGTATCCGATAAATCGTAGACGGAGCCGATGGCCCATGACTTCAACAACGACAACAGCACAGAATAAGCTTTGATGCTGGGTATCGATTGCCTCTAACATCATACCGACCCTTTAAATTTAAAATCAATGATTAAACATCACCGATACGTAGACATATGAAATATATTTATATAATTAAAAAAATATTATATTTTTCAATAATTTTAAATATTATGTAAACTAACAAAAATCATAAAAAATTACTTGAAAGGATTTGGAGGAGGAAGTGCAGGTTTACGAAACAGTTTCATCGGAGCCGTTTTGGCCTTTGTTTCTGCCAAATACTTTATCCAGTCAAAAGTTTCAAAAACTGGGAGCTTTCTTTCAATCGGTTTAATCGGAATTGGGACGGGAATAATTGGAGGTTCATCGAGAGATTTTCTTGTCGGTGTCTCATTCCTCAACGAGGGCATCCTTCTCTCTTTTTTGACTACTTTTGGTGATGTGGCTGTAGCTGGGCTGCTGCTCCTGCTGCTTGGTAAGATGTCAACTTTCTTCACAGTTTCAGACTTCTTTCCCGATTCCAATTTCTTATCTGTATCGGGCCTCCTGAGCATCTCAGCCCTTTTCCTCAATTCTTTCTTTTTATTCGATTCTTTATTGCTCTTTGGTGAACTCTTGGCGGAGTCTGTCTTTCTCCCCTTTGGCGTTGACGGTGGGGAGAAATTCATTGGAGGTGAAACAGATCTTGATAAGCTGAATTTCGACTTTTTGTCCTTATTTGATTTAAGATTTGCAAGAAGTCGAGGTTTAGGTGCTTGTTCTCCTTGTGAGGAGAGATTGTAAGAATAGCAGCATGAATGCGTGCAGTAATGACTCTTGTAAAATTCATTTTGAAGTCCAAAATAGCCGCAGTTGCGACAAAAGGCGATTGTCTCCTCTTCAAGCTCTTCATCTAAATTTTCAACCTTTGGAACCTTTTCCTCTTCTTTAGATTCTTTAACTTCTTTAGTCAGTGCCGGTTTAGCATCAGCTTCTTGTTTTGGCTTTTTCGAGACACGAGGTTTCCTTGCAACCTTCTCCTTTGGAGTCTTCGGCGTCTTTTCCTTCTTCTCTGGTGCTGGCCCCTTCTCAACTTTGACTTTAACCTTTCCGTTCTTAGGGGGTTGTCGAGGTTTCCTTCCCCTGGCTTGTGACATCTTCCTGGAATTGGCTCGGGTTTTGGCTCCTGTGAGTTTCGAGGAATCACTTGAAGAGCCATTGTCAGGTTCGGTATCGGGCTCAGTTTTAATTTTGGGACCTTTTACCTCTGGTATAGTAAGAGGGTTAATTGGGACTTCTGCATCCTTGTCATTTGATTCCACTTCAAATTCAAGCTTTATAAATTGTTTACCAGTCGCATCTGCTACTCCTCCAGAGATCACATCGTCCATTTTGAAATCGACCATTTGTGTAGAATCTCCGTCATGAGCTGCATTGGTTTGATCTTCGTCAATTTCCATCGCAGTGCTGGACAAGGAGAAATTTTGAGACTCGGAATGCTTCCCGTTCTCGACAATATTGTGCATTTGGGTAATGTCAGGTGAAAGCGGTACAGGCACCATTTCGACAATGACGAGACTTCCATCGGGTTCGATATCCATGTCAATTTTTTGAGTTTCGGCTTCTTCGTCCAAGACAACTTTGTGCTTTGTGTAGTTCGATGAGCCGTTTAGGAGCGACGGGGATGACGGGGCTTGTAAGTTATTTTCTTCTTTTTGGTTTACTTTCACACTCAGGTCCTTTAATTCCATAAATTCTTTCTGTCCATTTTCCTTCACTTCGACGAGTTCAAGAACACCAAGTTCATTGATCTTGAACTACAACAGAAAACAAAACATATAAATACACCTATCAATAACAATTTTATAAGAAAGAAGTATTTAATCCAAATAACCCAATTTACCGATGTGGAGGCTATCATCTCTGGCACAAGGAATTATATATTAATTAAAATTCAACAGACGCGAGAAAATTACGAATATTTAATTCGAAACGAAAATAAATGAAAAAGAAGAAAAACAATGCGAAAATTGTTTTGCTTTTTGCTTTATATTTCTCAGCATGTATAGCCGGGTATGAAACTCATGTTCGCGAGACTTCCAACTGTTTTCAGGTTTCAGTTGCTCCAGTGAGCTCATTTTGCCCCATTGTGAAGGCACGAAACGCATCAGCTGCCTCCTGCCTCCAAGAGTTTCAGTATAAGAAAGACCAATTGGAACAACTTTTTCTTCATCAAAATTGCAAATCCATCAATAATTCTTTTACGTCTTAATGAAATGATCAAGATTGATTCTCTTAAATTCACAATGATCACTTCCAACTCGTCCGTGAAATGGATGACTTGTGGAGCAATTCATAAATAGAAATCCCATCCTCCGCCCGAATCCATTCCATCCAACGTGCAAAAACTCCAATGAGAAAAGGAGATTTGAATATGAAAGAATAATGCAAAATTGAACTCCTCAGTAATGGCCATACCATTCAACTCATTTCTCCAGAGTAGACAAAGGACTGTGGCATGGTGGTAATGCGTAATTGATCTCGAGTTTAAGGAAAGGGAAATTTGCTCCTTAACAAAGGAGGCTCCCAAAGAGCGGAGTGGAAATAAAGTATGTAAATGCGGGGCTTAAGAGATAAACACTTTACCTTCAGGTCAGAGTTTGGAAGGTGGGCGAGTCCCTCCATGTCGTTCCAAATGAGGGCATCCTTCTTGGGGGTTTCCTCGTCTGCAGTTGACATCGGCTGGTGTCCGGTCGGACTCTGTTGATCAATTGGGTGTTGGGAAGCTGGGCCGACTCTCGGCGCATCGGAGGTAGTAGGAGGACGGAGGGCCGCCTCCTCGCTCCCATCCACGGCCATCGTCTCGTCTCGCCCCGACAGACACCCGAAATGAATCACGATACCTAGTTCGGTCACACAACTTGAAAAGGTCAATCCGAATCGCCGGTTAAGTCTCTTTTATACAAGATCAGAGAACAAATGTTTTAGAATACCAATCCATTGAGAAATAATATGAGACAATGTGAAGTGTATTTGGTTACCTACTTTGAGAATTCAAGAATTGAAGGCCGATGACGTCAACCATCCAATGTTCCTCTTCGTATACCCTCACGGCGCTCTGGACGAGCAGACACTAGGCTCTTCCAAAATTCGAACCTATTAACCTGGGAATGCCTGGAAAGACTCATTTTCTCATCACTATTATAATATTGCATTCGTGGTTTTTTTTAAATCCAAATAGAGGTTAACCAATCGAGTGTATTAATATCTCCATCTTACTTTTAGAGAAATAATGATTAAAAGGACTTTTAGACCTTTGAAACGTTAAAGGATTAGATAACTAGCATAAACTACTGTACTATATGTAGGTAGACTAAACTACATTTATGTAATATGTAGGTAGATTTGCACATTATATTTATACATTTTTATGCAAAAATGTCGAGGAATAGCCTTCTTTGAAAAACTCCTTTTCAAGAAGGGCTCATTTATTTAATATGTAATGTTTTTAGGTGTCTCAATCGATGTAATAGTTTGTATCATATTTCATACTCTATTACCGTATTCTAGTATAGTCATCATCGTGAGCTAATGAAGAATCGTTACGCTTGTTTATTTTAAAGGATATGAGAATATAAGTACATTGCATAAATGATATTTAAAATAGCTCGCCATTTTTATTCACAAATGCGAGTATCTGCCAGTTTAGTAAAGTACTGCCATAGAAGAACATCCTTTCTTAATAGAGTAACTATGCAAAAATGCTATCAATTTTAGATTAACTACTCTTGGTTTAGATTATGATTGAGATTATTAAATTTGATGATTTAGACTCAACATAGAGTACGTGAGAATTAATTTAATAAACCAATCGATATTGTATAGCATCAATCCCTTCCTCTTTTCTTTAATAGATAAATACATACTTATACTATGTTACTAATTTGTAATAATTTTTAATTATCGTGTACTCTATTAGTATTATACCTGTACTTGTATGTTTATAATAAATAATAAGTTGATGATTAAAATGCAATTAATGAGCAATAGACAAGAAATTGAAGGTTATTTTTACATTTTATTAAAAGTAAAAATCTTTAACAATTCTTAAAAATAATTTTTTGTAGTGGATGACTTGCCAAATCTGATCTTAAATTTCATTCAATAATATAATGTTGCAGTTTAAATATTAAAATCATTTTCTTATATGCCTCAATATCATAATTTCAATATCATTAACGAGCACTATCATTATGATGTACTGTTTATTTAGTGCATCAAGAAAAAAGAAGTTAACTATAAAATATATTCATATTAGGCATTTGCAGAGAAATATTAAATATCCGACATTTCGCAATTGATTGTGAAAAGTAAACTTTATACTATCAGTAATTATGATTAAATAATTGTAAAGAATAATAGTTGTAAATTCCAAAATAATAATATTTTACGGTATATTTAAATAAAGGTGTTCGCTTTCCCCTTTTAAACAGAAATAATTTGTTTTACTCTGAATGATTGTTATTATTATTTTATATTAATAAATTAATATGTATTATAGCATTTAGTTGTGCCATTGTAATAGGATACATTAGAGATTACTCCAAGAACCTAACTCAATTACATTACATAGTTTTAGCCTACAATTAATTTTACTATAATATCTTTAGTATCTATCTATGGCATAATACTTTTATACACGTGGTAAATAAGTGTCAGTGTACCTTAATATACCTTCCTACATATTTATTAATACAATATATTTATTAATACAATATAAACCATCGCTGCGTATTTTATTTAGGTGTATTTTACAGACACTACAAGTTATTCTAGATTTTTACATTCTGGAATGTTTAATACTCTTTGTTTAGAAAATACAAGAAATAAAACAAACTTTTTTACAACTTCCAATTAGACAATTTGTTAAAAGGCTTAATATAACAAAACTTTAGAACAAATTATAATAATACATACCATATTTTGTTGACAATGTATTTGAATGAGTAGAAATTGCATTGTGAATTAAACGAGCGATTCAAAATAAAACAATTAAAGTTATAGCTTATTTAGAAGTTTAAAGTTTCATACTTTTTATACTTGTAGAATAATCTTAATTTTTTAACATTTTCTTAGAATGTAATTAGAATTTATATATTGTAATATAATATTATGTATGTAGTGTATTATATTTATGAAATGTAAATTATTAATTTTCAATTCAAATGAGATCTATTCATCTATTATAGGTTGAGTATAACGCTAATAATTAATGGTAAAAGTGAGATTCTTAATTCGTTGGCTTAAGTACAAATTGAAAGAGACATTTGGTGACATTAGACGCATGAAATTTAATCCATTGCTTTTAAAATTAAATAATGAAATATAATACACTAGTAAGTATATTATGTATACAGATTGTTTAGTAGTATTATTATTATAGTACCTTATATGTAATTAAATAAACTCTAGCATTGCCTAATTATTTAGTTTTAAATCTTGAACTAAAATATAAATTACCGTATTAGTCCGTGATTTGTCCGGTGCCCGAATTATATCCGGGTCCGATTTATATCCGGGGGTGGGACTCGAGATTTTAAATTATATCCGGGGTAATTTTTAAAATGGGCGAAATATTTAACATTTAAACGTATTCCTTGGTCTTGATTTTTATTTCAATTCAATTAATAATGTCACAATGGCTTTTTCGTGTTGAATTTAAATTAAAAGTGTTTCAATATGCTGAAACAGATAGTGGAGAAACCATTTGAAAGCATTTTAAAATAGAAGCAAGATGAGGCTATTATATTAATGATAATGACAGCATCCACTCTACATCTGAAGATTCATGTTTTGATGATTAAAATTTAGTTTTGAATAAAAATTTCCCAAATGCCACGTCCTAAATTATTTTAAAGATATCCGGTGCCCGATTTATATCCGAACCCGATTTATATCCGGGGGTCGGAGGTAATATTTTTAATTATATCTGGGGACAAAAATCGGACCAATACGGTATGTACAATTTGCACTCTTGTTTCACATTATTCATTCATATTAAATATGCAACAACTACCTAATATTTTATTAACTTCTTGATGCAACATAATGTGTGTGAGTTTGAAGGTACATAAATGTAATAAATTATAATAGTAAGAAGGTAAATTAAAACCATTGTATTATGAATTTTTATATAATATACATACCGTATTTGTTTATTTTAACTTATTTTGTGAATGATTCACTATAAAAATAAAAATATTTTCATGTAAATATAATTTAATAAGAAAATTATCGATAAAATAAGAAATATCTAAATTAATTGAATGTGTGCTAATTTTGGGTAAATTATCACGACCTTCTTAAAGGATGGGACTAGTTGAAATAAACCAAACAATCTTACAATGTAAAATACAATAAGAAGTTTGTGTAAGCACTCAATATAAATAATAACTAAGTATTTAATGTTAGTCAAAAGTAATTAAGATTTACTTACGTTATAATAATTTGTTTAAAAGGCCATTCGTGGTCCAAACAAGAGATTTTTTGTTCGCTAATATTTTTCAGATTTATTGTTTAAATACATTATAAAATATTCTGTAGTACGGTGTGTAAGCAGTAGCTATAGATTGGTAATTAACTTAAATGATTAAATATGGTGTGTAGGTTCACAGTTGTTTATATTATTATCAACCTATATTATAAAAAAGTAGGTAATATTATAGTTTACAGTTTACACCTGTACTAACAAGAGTATGCATATTTTATAAATAAATACATATACTTATTTTACAAAATTCATCCGTAGGCTTACATGACCTAATAGTATCTTTTAATAGATAAAACACCAATGTTTCACTAGAAAACGTTTCTGGTACAAAAAATATATCGTAACACTTTGTGTAAAATCATTTTTGTAAATTGTGAAATTACAAAAATGTAAAAGCACTTTTTTGTATATAATAAATATATTACATATAATTACCATATATTGTGTATATATTTTTATTTTTTTATCAAACTTTTGATTCGGTATTTAATTTTTCAAGATTTGTGCTAACGAGGTTAATCGCTTTTCTTATAATTTGTTATTTGTAGATATCATTTGTTTCGTACAAATGAGCCACTTTAAACCCTGGGACCTTCAATTTAATATTTGAAAATTTTAATCATCTTTAAAATTACTGTTAAAATACGATAAGTTCGGCAGTTCGATTTTTCATAAATTAAAATATTCTTAGTAACAACATTAAATTTTAACTCATTTGCCCAGACCTAGGTATTAATTAATAATGAATAATTAGAACGTTATTAATTAGAGCCTTATAATAATTATAACTTTATTTAATACCTCAGCTTCAACATGTTGAATTAATTATGATCTAATTTTAAATTTAAAAAACTAATATAATTATTCATATTCTTAAATTATTATGTTCATTCCAGAACAATTTAGGTCTGAGTTTGAAAAAACCGCTTATTTATTTGTTTCTAAATACATGGAAATTATTTTGCGGTTATACATGGAATGAACTATAATTAATACCAAGGTCTGGGCAAATGAGTTAAAATTTAATGTTACTAAGAATATTTTAATTTATGAAAAATCGAACTGCCGAACTTATCGTATTTTAACAGTAATACTTGTTGTAATGACATAATTTTGTAGTATTTGTAAGTATTTGTGAGAATTTTTTTATTAAATACTCATATTCTTAACTTATTAAATTTTATCCATATAAGGTAAAGTGATTGATATTTTCAAATCGTAAACTTGATTATGCTTTATACTTATTTTATCGTTTTTATAGAATATTCCTTAAATACCGTAATATTCCGTCATTGTACAGGTAGGTAGTTATAAAATGTAAGAGTAAAAGCATTTACCTTAAATCTAACGCTAACAATTGATAAATCTACATATATGTACTTTTAAATATGAGATTTGACTTAACAAGCTGAGGACTTATAGTAAAAGAATTGAAGTTTCAATTCCATTGGTAAAATTTGGTAAAACTATGATTCAAATAGAAATACCAATATTAATAAATGCTATTGGCATTAATTATAATGAACAATAAGTTAATTGGACAAACTTGTTACAATTTCTTATATTGTATAAATTGAGAGTAAATTAACTTTTAATCCATCGCACCAATGAATAATAGCTAATTCGACACATTTACTTTTATTTAGTTTCATGGCTTTGTTTATTACTCATTTGATCAACGTTAAAATAATTTTACTAATATCATTAGTAAATAGCAATTCTTTAAAATGAATAAAAACAAATAATTCATTATAATCTCATAATGGAGAAATCTTGGGCCTTTCAAGACTATTCCTATCCAGTAAGATATCCAGGTCTTCTGATATTTTCTTAACCAAGAGATCCCCTTTATCTCTTTGCCCCTCCTCATCCAAAACTCCAGTGAAAATAAGGGAGGATGGCGGAGGTGGACAAACCTTCAACTCTATGCCTTCCATCTCGCTCTCATCAGTCTTACTTCTACTTTGAACTCTTTTCGTGCCCTGACCCTCCACCGTCTCTCGATCGCGTACAAGATCCAGTTCAAGTGGAGGTTCATTTGGAGGAATTCGGGTGAGGTCGAGGGCGCCGCCCTCCACCGCCCGCTCCTCCCTGTATTCTACCGGCTCAAACTGACAATATGTTTCATTCACCACAGTGTGGCATTCTACTTCATGGAAAGTCACAAACTGCGGAACTTCTCTTCCCCTATACTTTGGGTCATGGTCGACATAAGCTCCAGCAAACAGTTCTTTTGGCATCACTGACCCGGGTGGAATTCCAGCTCCATTTCCATATGAGCCAAAAGAACAACTCGATCCATCGGAGGCTGAGAAGGAAAGTTTGCTAGAAGACGGAAGAACGTAGTCGGAATTCATGGCAATTTCTCTCAATAGACATTTCCCTCGTTCCGGTCTCATCTGATTCCCAATGTCCATTACATTAGCTCCAAAATTATTGAAATTGGGAGCAAAGGAGCTAATCCCATTGATGGTTTTTGGAGCTCCGATTCCTACGTTTGGATTGTTCATTCCTGTATTGTTGTTGTTCTTCCACATCTTGAAAGATTTGTTTTTCTTACAACATGATTCACATGTTGGATGTTTGGAAATTCCTCCATTTTGAGTCTTCATTTCATTATATTCATTTTTAATTGACAAATCCGTCGGTGCATTGTAAGAAGTCACAGAGGATCTTTTGCTATTTCTATATTGACATTCATTCTTGTTCACAGAACTATGACGAGAGTTGATTAAACCCACTGAGTTTTCATTATCTGTGAGAGTATCGGCCGTTATTTCTCTTGATCCTCCTCCTGATCTCGAGTTGTATAATTCATACGAAGGGTCTCGGATATCTTCTCTTCCAAGAAGATTGCTAGACACCGGGCCATTGAGAAGCTTCAAAGGTGTTCGATTAGCAGCTGGACCTTGAAGGCTCTCAAACGCATTTTTTTCGGGGTCGAACTCTTCCACGTGTTTTGAATAAAAGAACTTGGTCAACGAATGAGGAATCGGCGTCTCACCCAAGATCGTGTAAGAGACGAGGACGATAATTCCCTAGAGTATATTAAGAAAGAGTTATACAAATGTGTTGGAATGTCAAATGGGTCTCGGATGCCCCATTCCATTAAGATTGGAAGAGAAGGAAACATGGACGAGGGTTTGGATACAGTGGGGGTATACAATATAAGTTGGTAAAGAGATAAATTGGATTAAATGAAATTTGTTTTCTCTTACCAGTGCAAGGGCACAAGTTCCATAAGCATACTCATAGATTCTAAAAGGACCAGCCCGAACCCCATGGAGAATCATCGTGAGGATGGTTAAGAGAGACGAAGCTGTGATGCAAAGACTCCTCCTCAATGTCTTCTTTCTGTATTCAATTTAACCAATTTGTATTCCAATTCCAAGGGACCAATATGATCTGCTTTACCTATACTCGATAAATAAAGTTCCGTTCGAGTCGGATTTTATTCCAATCTTCTTGAGCCCGATCCCAGCCTTGTAGTAAACGAAGAGGAAAAGAACTCCAATCGCCCCGCTGATGGTGAGGAATGTGCAAAAGAGGATTGAACCCTGTTCCAACACACTGCTTTTTCTCTTCCCTTTCACCACGTTATATGAAGCTTCATGGGTTGAAGAAGAAATGGCTGCGGCTGTCCACAATGGAAGAAGAGATGCGAAGGAAATAGCCAAGAATAGTGTCAATAAAGAGACGGAGCGAAGAAATGGGAATAAATCAAGTTGAGTAGTGATAAGAACGTTGAAAACTTTTGCCAGTTGACAACAAAGACTCACGATGACAAGAGACGTGAAAGTTGTGGAGAGAGCAACAGAAGCTGAATCAGTCTGAAAAATCAAATAATTCAGATAAATAGATTTATAGGGTAAAATCTATTCTGATAAAATAGCCATAAATCATGAATATCATATGTTTATTGTTATTTTATTTAAGCAATTTAACAGGTTATTGTTAATTATTATTAAATATATGGGAGCTTTTAAGGTAAATGGTAAAAATGAAGTTTTGAATTTTGAGTTTCCAGAGATTTCCGAAATTATATTTAATTCGCGTCTCATTAATTTTTTGTTATGGAGGGTGAATCAACAAACTTGGGGCATGTTAAAACAATAAATAGCTTTTAAATGATAAACTATAATATACTTTGCTTTACAATCATTCAAACAAGAATTTCGATTTGCTTTCTTAAATTTTATTTTCCTGTAATTGTATTGTTTTTGACAATGAACAAGATTGAATGTGTTTTAATATAATAACGATAAAGATTTTTGTTGATTTACTTCCTGTATCAAGTAATTTTTATTAAATGTGAATTAAATGAAAATATGGAAATCTCTGGAAACTCAAAATTTAAAATTTCATTTTTTACCATAAATGGTTTTTGATTAAAAGCTCCCATATGTTAAATATTAAAATAATGGTGTATTATTGTATATATGGTAGAGTAATTAAATGGATGGAATGGATTAGATTAAATGTAATACCTGTACGACAAGAAATAAGAAAATTGTTGAGATCAGCGAAAGACAAAAAAGCATCTTGATTAGAGAAAGACGGTCTGGTCCAATATGGCATCCAGCGTGAAAGGCATTGGTGAAGAATGCAACAGCGGCACAGACAATACAAATCATGCTCCCCGATACAACAGACCAATGGAGTGATTTTGCCTCTTCGTCCACCTCCTGCAACAGTAGGATTGGATGTAACCAGATCTCAAAGAGCAAAAAAGTGAATAATGCGAAATTGGAAACCTCGTCAAGCTGTCGACGCCAGAGGAGAGCAAACTGGCCGAATCTGTCACACTCGCAGTGAGCCACGTTGTTTGCAATGGTTTTGAGCCCACAGGCGCGGAGTTTCCAAGAGATCCGAGCTTGGTGAGGATACTCGAGTGCAACACATGAAAATCTCCCTCTCAAGTCCGTCGAGCTCGAGAATGTTTCCGGGATGGTGAAGAGTATTTTAATATGGGAGTTCTCTTTGAACGTGTACCCGTTTGGGAAATTGAAGTACACGAGAGGAGAAACGAGCTCATAATGGTTCCCTTCAATAAGAAAATTTCGAGGGTTCGGTTTGGATAAAATTGATGCTATATCTCGGAATATGACGACAACAATATTGCCGGCACTCTCGTTCTTTTTCAACACGATCGGAATGTTAAATCCAACTTGATTCACCCAGGCCCCAGAAATGAACCTAAAAAACCAACAAAGACATGGAACAACCCGATCAAAACTTTAAACTTTAAATTCTAACTCAATCATTTTACATGTTATTTTCTACCAAATCCTCACAAATCCTTTTGGGCAATCTCAATGGTCAATCTAAAGATCAATGC
Source organism: Neelides folsomi (assembly GCA_034687125.1). Taxonomy (NCBI): domain Eukaryota; kingdom Metazoa; phylum Arthropoda; class Collembola; order Neelipleona; family Neelidae; genus Neelides; species Neelides folsomi. The sequence goes on along the minus strand of JAQGBZ010000154.1, from coordinate 68,579 downwards.
CTCGAGGGTTCAAACTTTTAATTCCTATTTTCTTAAAAGGGGTTTTAGTCCCTAGAGAACCGTAGTTTAGTCTCAAGATTAGCTTTCAAGTTTACTTACTCGGCTCCTTTTCGAGGAAAAGTGTATGTAGGGAGAATTGAGTTGTTTGATGAGTTCGAGGCTTCATTGCTTTCTCCGACCCATTCAACCCTCGCCCCCTCCACGACGAATTTCGTGGACTCGAAGAGAAGCGGAGAAGAGAAATTGGTGGCTCTGGAAATAAAATAGTTTATACTGCAAATGTACACAGACCCTCTTGGAAAGTTGTTTAACTCACTTTGCCCAAACACTGGCCATCGAGAGAGCGATGTTCCTCAAAGAGACCAGGCTGTGGTCATTGATGAGCGATTCGTTGAAACTCAAGAAGAGAGAAAGCCCCTCAAAGAACGCTCCAAAAGATTCAATTACCTTCAGAAAGAAAAGACAACATTTACATGTGGCTAACATGATAAAGGACTGGTATTTGGAAACTTCACAAGGATTGGGTTTGGGTTTAGCTAAAAAGGACCACCCTTCTTTTCAATTTGGAATCTCGGAAATGTTTTCCCTTTTTATCTCCACCACCAACTAGTTTATTTTGAATCGAGGAAAACAGCGAAAATTGGAAATTAAATGGAAAACGAAGGCAAGTGAAATGAAATCCCTCTAATTTCACTTCCTCACTCCTCGAAACGTAATTCGGTTTCGGGTGTGAGCGGAGTCTGGGAACGGATGTAATTCTCGCGAGAGCACTTCACCCTAATCAACTTAAATATAATTCTCTCATGGACCAACTTCCAACAAATCACCACCGATGAGCGGAGTTTGAAGAAGAAATGGGCGAGAGCCCAAAGTGCATCAAAGAGGAACCCGGGTAAACTCCAACGAGGGAAACAGATGGGGAAAGGAAGTGAAGGTGATTTCCTATGATGGATTCACTCACCCGCTCTTTGCTCTCAACATACTTGGCAGCTTTAGCCAAGACGTTCACGACCCGCTCGCCCTCGCCCCGATACAACGAGGTGCGACCTTGAAGCCAATTTTGCAATTTGCCTAAAAACGCCTCCGCTCCGCTGCTCATTTCAAACCCCATCTTCACGCTTTGAAGCTGTGAAAAAGAAAAAAGGTTAGGGAAAAAATATTTTTCTTTTTCTCTTACCTCATATTCAATCGACGCGAGTTTATCAGAGACACACCGGGAAAAATCCGTTTCCCCCCATTTCTCAATTGTTGTTCGCTCCAAAAGCGGGGAATTGTCGCTCTTGGTTTCTACATTGATGAGATGGCAAGGGCGTTGAGCAAATCCTTTGAATCCAGGAGGACACCGTTCCATTGCAGTCGACTGAGCCGCCGTCCAATTCCACACTTGATGACGACTATCGAGTTCGGCCCGACAGGAAGGAGAATTGTAAGAATCAAGAGCCATGACATGAACGGCCCTTGAGTTCACACCTACGGAAGAATCTCTTAGTAAGACGGAGAGATGAATGAGGACCAGAGGGAACATTCCTCTTTCTTGTCCAACTTCCAAACCCAACCAAGTCCTAATGGTCGGGTAGGGAAAACCAATAATCCAATCCAGATAATTTATCTGAAAGGAAAAGAAGGATTGCCCTCCTTTCGCCGCATTTGGAAAAATTCCAGAAGAGTACTTAACGTTCAAATTGGCGCAATAGGAAAAGATCCAATCGTTCTCTTTGTACTTTTATAATCCGCTTTATGTTTCCTAATCAAAAAATTAGGCACACCCTTCGGAGAACAAAATGCGGAAAATGTTTGAAGTCATAGTCAATAGAATTACAATCGTTAAATAATGGATAGACTTTTGAAGATTTTTCATTTCTCTTCTCAATTTACTTCAAGACTTCTATGACTTGTATCTCTCATAAAAGTACTAATACAAACCAAATAAGTTTATTGAATTACTGATAGGCCTTTTGCTAGTAATTAATAAACTGAACATTTTTACCAATTTGGTATGCTTATACTACTATACATAATTTAAACAACTATCAAATCGTATTGTCAATATTGGTAGAAAGAATGTAGAATTACGATTGTTAAATACTGATAAAATATAAGTGTGTGACATACCCGCATTGTTGGTGACGGTGCAATTATAAACGGCCGATTCCTCTGCTCCAAGCACACGAAGAAGAGAACCAAAAGGATAGAGATCTTCCACCACCTCATTGTGACTCCTGCTCTGCTGTAACAGCTGTCCATTCTTCGTCCACGTGTAACCAAAAGGGTATTTGTTCAAATGGTGATCTTGGACGGCGGAGCAGATAATGTTCGCGGTCTGATTCTGGAAAATCACAATTAACTTTTTATTCTCCCCACCCTCGTTTCTTCGATCTGGCTCACTCTGATAATAAAAATAAAACACTATGGAAGTTCTTCCGAGTCCCTTAATGCTTATCTGCTCGACGGTTATATAAAATACTACTCTTGGTCTTAAAAGCCCTCGACCCTACACACGTGGTCCACCTACACCAAAAGTCCGAAGAAAGGATTATTAAAGAGACTACCTCGCCCGTAACTTTCTCCCTCAGTATACGCAATTCCATAAGAAAAGTTTGGTCACAAGTTTCCCTATTCGTCCAAGTGGTAAATGGGGAAATAAAGTGGATGGGGTCCATATAACAATAAACAACCAATTGGCCTCCATAAGTGAAACTGGCCCTCATATTCATTTATTTAAGGAGGCATAAAATCCGTCAGATAATTGAAGACTTTCATCTGGAGTTTTAAACCCAAGCTGTTCATTCACATGACTCATAGATTATTGCCGAAGGGGAAGGTGTAATTTACCTTAATAAGTGTCAAGCTCATCGGGTGGACTTCAATGATTGGAGAAGGGAGCACCTCGACTCTTTCATCTTTGCAATTCTCTTCTTCCATGTCCGACACCTAGAAGTTATTGAAGTATAAATATCCAGCTTTTCAATTTACACCAAACTCCTCTCTACTTCAAAGCGACAATGACGGTTGAATAGGTCGAGAACAGTAATGTTTTGAGATGAAGGTAGTAATATAAGTTTTGGTCGTATTGTAATACCTCGCATGTAAATGTTCCTTGATCCACCAGATCCGCTGTATCAATCATGAGGATGGATCCTTCTTCATCGTCCTTTGTCCTCGGCAAGCGATCAAAGTAAAGGTATCTATTGAGGCATAAAGAAGAGTTCAAAGGGAAAGTTGTAATATGGAAATTATTGTAGATAGTATCGTCGGAGCGGAAACCGCCGGTATTTTGATTAAAAAATAATTAAGAGGTTGGGGAACAGACGAGGTGCGTAAGGAAGGTAGTTACAAACTTGGGAAGGAAATTATGAGGGTGGAATTGGGCGTAATTTGGACAAAGCACAGACCTCGTGGCGAGAGATTCGTTAATTGGGACTCCGTCTTTGAACCATTTGAAGCTCATTCGAGTAGAACCAACTGCGAGGCAAGTGAGGGAAAATCCGCTTTCGACTCTCACGGGCAAAATCTTGTTCAGCGTCAGTTCCTGACAATCAAATCAAAAGTCATGAGGAGAAAATCGAGATTTCCTTCCCTCCAGCACCTTTTCTCCACTTCACCTCATAATTAATTTTAAGACTCGCAGTCGATTCAATTTTAACAATTTTCTCATAATCAGGAATTCAGTCATGCTTGAGTTTTATGCGTGGATGAAGATTTTGTTCTTAATTCCTTAGATATGATTTTCTCAATTGAGTTTCACCTTTAAATTGAGGGGAGGGAGAACGGCAATGGCAGCAGGCCCAAACTTCACACCTCCCACCAGATCTCCCTTTGACTCCAAAGATTTGAGTGCGTCGAGACACGAGGCGTTGTTGTACATCAAACGATCTGCCTTGAACCGAAAAACAACTTCGGGTCCCGGCCTGCAATTGACACTCTCATTTAAAGAGTAATAACCCCGAGGTTCCACATCATAGTTTAAACACATGAAATGAAGTGGTTCTCCGGTTTTGTAAATTATTCCTTTTCCATTCATTTCCGCATTTCTATTTAAACACACGCATTCTCACACGCATACCACTATTAAGATGCGAAAAGAGTTAAAATCAACTTTCCGATCTCAAAACTTTACAACTTTTGCTGGGACTCCCATTTAAAATAAAGCAATCAAGAAGAAGTAAATTTATGAAGGGAATTGAAAACCCAAAACCCATTTTTATCCCTATACTGGTCGTGGTAAAAGTTCTAGGGAAATTAAATGGTAGTAATGTATTCTTCAAACATTTATACTTGGAAATGAGAACAAGGAGAGTTAATTAAAATTTTCTGACCGGATAGCGACGACTGAGATATTTGTGATGCCAAGGGTTGCTTCCTTGTTGAGACAAAAGTTTGTGAGTGTGCTGGCGAGGGCCACCTTAAGTTCTCCAAGAAGCTCTGTTTCGTACGAGTCTTTTGTCTCATTGTACAGCAAGTCCCAGATGGAGAGTTTCTTCACCAGACCAGTCATTTGTAAAGAAATCCGACCCTCGAACTTTTCCCACCCTGGAGGGAAAGCAAATATATTCATAATTAGTGAGACTCAAAAGGCGGATCTGGGTATTTATTAATGAATCAAAACGGACCAGTGGTGTTGGCCTTTCCGTTGCATGAAGAACAGGGGCGTCGAGATTGAAATGCAGTTTTGACATTTTGAGCACAATGCCCTTCGCCCTCGCACTCGATTTCCGCCTTCTGACACTCTGAAAAGAAGAGAAGATAAGAAACCCGACAAAGTTCCCTCATAAATCCCTATTAAAACGTGACGATAGACTTTCTCCCCATGTTCTTCCTTTCTACTGCGCAATCATTGTGGAACACTTAAGATTCCCCAGGGACAGAAGAGTCTTTTAATTCATCTTCCCAATTGCATAAATTACAATTCCCTCGTTTATCATCTCAATGCATCTCCATTAAATGAGCTGTGCTCAAAGCTACAGATTCTTCACCAAACGTGAGAATGTTGCGATCCGTGACCTCGAATATAATTTTAGGATTAAAGTTTTTAAGGCAAAACCAATTAGGAATGTCTTAAGTATAAGTTTATTTTAATACGATTCCAAAATTCGTATTGAGCTTTTGTGCACATTTACAACCTTGCTTGATAATTTAAAATTTTGATGTTGCCCTTTGGACTTAACATTTAATAATTCTCTTTATGATTCAACAGCATAAATATGGTATCTTTGTTCTAAACGTATTAACCATGTTGTTTGGACCTCGAAAATATTGTAGTCATATTCTCATAAATAATAAGTTATGGCTATAAATACTACAACGTAAGTGTCTATAAAATATTCATTAAAAAGGCAATAAAATTAAAGGGCTTAAGTTTTACCTTCATAATAAATTTTTTACATTGTTTTATGAGGTTTATTTTTTTGTCGAAGACCCCTATAAATTAAATATTTCTAAAAGCGAGTTGAATCTCTAATGTATTTTATAGTCTGAAAAATAACTTTATTACTGAACATAATATTTTAATATCCAATTTCTATATTATGTAAATTAAAAATAAGTATATTAATAGAATTAATACAATAGTTTGTCTATTACTTACATTTTACATTCATTGTATTTTAGACATCTACTTACTTACTAACAATAATGTTCTTAAAATGTTGTTTTAATCTTTGAATAATTTTGTTTATGTAACAATGAGCATAAATATTCTAAGGGTCGTTGAAATAATTTGGGCATTGGAATGATGGCACTTCAAATTTTGTGATTCTTGTTAAGTTAAAATGACGATTCAAATAATCTGTGTAAAATGGATGGAAAACTTAGTGACCTCCCTGGGGTTGGTTAATGGTGAGAAGTGGAAGGGTGTGTGTGGATAAGTGAGTTGTTTACATCTCTTCAACCGTTCAACATTAATCTCATACATATTGGATGAGGTTATGGGAAGGGTTGGCTGGGCGTAGTAAATTATCCACTCTCGGCATTCCGGCCTTAAAAAGAGGCAATCAGCCCCTGTGAATCCCGTGGAAAATTCTTCCCCTCCCGAGATATTAAGCAATGTCGTAGGTAGTAATAGTCACCATAATGTCATTTAAAAGAAGATCCCATTTCTTTCCAATGGCTTCTTAGACGCCTCACCAAACCCATATACCTCAATGGCCCATTATTGAATATCCCTTTAAATTCAAAATCCATTCCCCATATATATTTTGATATTTTCCCATTAACCTTCTGGGTATAAAATAATAGAGAAAGATAAAAGATTGAAATGAAGGTGTATTATATTCCACGCATAATAGCTCCGCATCTGCCGCATCATTAAACTACTATATTAATGGGAAAAGTAAAGGTGAAAGTTTAAATTACCTTTAACTGGACTAGTTATCTCTTTTTGGCAGTAGCTACCAGAGTACCCTTCTTTGCATTTACAAGCTCCTCGGTGAAGTCCAAAGTGTCTGAAAATAAATAAAAATAAAAATTATTACCCTCCTTTAAACCCATTATTTTTGTTGATAGTTTAGGATTTAGCTTTAGCCCCTTTGTGCACACATACCTTACCTAACTCAATTAAAGAGATTGGAAGGAATGAAACAATTAAACTAATGCATACTTATGGTATATGTGAAAAAATAATTGATGTTAACTAATTATTTGTGCCATTTTATAATCATCCTAGAATAATGATCATTACTTTCATTACACATATCATGTATGGTATGTACTGATATGAATGAGATAAATTAAAGAAATAAAACATAGACTCCATTATCTAAATTATGCTTCATAATTTCATATTAGCAACATTAATTTGGATTCTGAACTCTCAACTTCAAATCTTAATGAATTATGGGAATTGAAATTGGGCACTTTGGAGTAATTAAGAAGTGAAGAATTAAATATGATTTCAAGTTTTCCTTCCCACCTTCTTAATCTCTTGTTCGGCGCGTTGCGGTGAAGAATTAAGATTGTAATTAGAAAGTAGGAAGTGTCGAGTGGTGACAAAGAAGCGGAGAAACCTCATTAATTCCATAGTCTCGGTTCGTTGTGGGGATCAGAGAAAGGTTTGGTCTGAGCTGGTAAGGGAGCAAATACCTCCATCTCATCTCCATAATGAGGAAAATGACAAAACCATTTCCTATCACATAAACGGCGTAGAATGAGAAATATACTCATAGTTATGTATAAAGCATAAAACATATTATTATCTTTCTTATAATATTTTCCCCCGACGATCCAAACCTTATCCCCAATTTCCCGAAATTAGTCAATGAGAATTACTTCGAACATTCCGCCCATAACTGAACTCTTCTCAATTCTCCATGCAAATTTATTTTCAAGTTTCGGCATTTTCATTAACTTTGCTCGTCCCAGCAAACTTTTCCAATAATCTCAAAAGAAACATCATGAATGAATTTACATTCACCCTAATTCCTTATGCATGAACAGCATAAAAGTTAAACGGATTGGGAAAAAATCAACCTTGTTGGGATGACTATAATTTTTTAGAAGTTATGCAAGCATAAGGAGACAGCTATTCCGGAAACATTAATCTCCCTCGTAAGTATATTTATTTCCAGATTCAGTGAATCAAATTGATTGCACATAAATGATATATCCATTCAATGAATTTTCAACTAATATTTTTCATCTAGCTTTTATAGAAGTTGAAATAATGGAAGCTAAATATTTCATTATGAAATGTTCAACTTTGGAATTTGGAATGGGCCGAGAAATTAAACATTTACCGGAGCAGCTAAAAATTAATGGAACCCATCAATTTCTTTCCCCACGACACTCACGAGTAAATGATTGAATAATTCTGTTCTGGAAAATCAACATGTGCCAGTCTGTAGTCTTTGATGGTTGGTTCAATTATGTCCATTAATGAGAAATCACGAAGTGTGTGAATGGCGAATTGGGCAGGAATGAATTGAGTCCAATTGTGTTGAGTAAATTGAGGAAGCCGACGTGATTCAGGAAACACCGGAGGAAATATAGTAATATACGAATATTGAGGGGACAGAAGAGTAAATCAACTTACGCAGTCTGATTGTCCGTTCGAACCCGTTCGAACCCAATAGTGAGAGAACTTTAGTTCTCCTCATTTTACAAAACTCCCCTTTTTGAGGAATGAAGTGGAGAGACAGGCGGCGGGTTTTGTGAGATCTCTTCACTACAATGCCATACATATACATGAAAGAGCTTTCTCCATCTTCCCCCATTCTCTTTCCTCAAATACCTCATTTTAAACAGCATTTCTCTGTTTTTCTGTTTAAGAATCCGTAGTGCTCTCATCTTAATATGAGAACCCCGGTCGTTGCCTGCATGTTGGGACGGACAGAGGAGGAAGAGCTTTCGGATTCGCAATTTCTCTCTCCTTCTCTTCTACTAGTCTTGGGCTCCGAATACAAATAGCAGCTTCAGCCCTACTTATGTTCAGATCCCTACGAATGGAGACCCGCGGAGAGGATCCTGGAAAATCAATACGGGATTCCCTCCTTTATATAATATGCTACTGGTACGCTGAGCATGGAGGCGAGTCTCTCTCTATATAAATTCCAGAAGCAAAGGGAGACTGAGGGCCAGAGCTTCCCTTCCCATCTGATGCGACAGACGACGAAATTATCTTTCTTGGCAAGATCCCGCGATACAAGGATGAGGCTGTGAAAGAGCTCTCATCTCCCCCACTACACCCCATCTTTCCATCTCCTGCCCTCCAACACATTTCTCATGAGAGAGACACTTGGGGAGGAGAGAGGACACAATGGAAATGACACCGCCGCGAGGACAACCTCCCCCCTTCGCCCACTAAATTAGCTACTAGGAGGCCTCTAATTAATTAATGGCATTTTTATACGACCTAAACTACACAAGACATAACTCATTTTCAAAAGAAATGAGAAACGCATGTTTTGAAAGTCATTTGGGAGGATAAATGTATTAAAGCGGAAACAAATGGGATCGGAGCGTCCGAGTTGCAAATTCTTTTCTAATTTCAAAATGTAATTAATGAGCAAACTATCCAATTTAACTCTCTCAACCGTCAACAAGGGGGTTCCTTATATGAGTCTTTAAAGCTTAACCTCATGTCATTATCAAACATTCAAGAGCAATCGAGAATTAAATCGTATGGGGAAAGAGGCTTATAATAAAAGTTGCAAAATCGTAGAAGCATGGAATAAAGTGAAGTGTTGTTCAACTCATTCAGCTTTTAATTTAAAAGGGTCATTTCCTAATGCTCCTGTTTTAAATGAATAAAATACTTTTGATTCATTTAGTTTATTAAGCGATCTCTTTGATATGAACTTTATGAAGTGGTTTGGAGGTGGTTTGATCCCAAATAATATATAATCTACACCCATCTCCACTCAACGTCCATCCCTTCCCTATTATGAAACTCTGGAGGTCATAAAGATTAATGACTCGTTCCTTCCACTTATCCTCGAACTTGTCGTGGTCCAGAGGAGAGTCACTTTGGCAGTAGCTGCTTTAACCCAATGGAATGTGGACATCATATAAGGTATTATATTAAAAGGTTTGGTCTTGAAAGTATCAAGCACGGTCTAATATAAATTCCCTCGACTCTCCTCACTCGTGGCATCCCATTATCATTATCATAATGATTACGGCTATGAACCGATTATGGCTGACTTTTATTTACTCCTCTAATCCAACAATATATAGATAGATTTTGTGTGGTAAACGAAGAATCTCTCCAGGAAAATCAATTCCTTTCCGCCAAACTTGAAAAAACTTCTTTGGCTCTATCTGTCCAATTCCTCATAATGTGATTAAAGATTATGTGAATTTTTTCCAGCCTCTGTCATTAAATGAGGATGAGTGGGTTTTGATTAAATGGGATATGAATAGGATTGGAGGGTCGGTGAGTGAAAATCATATAAGTGCTATTTCATCTGTCAGCGGAATTCTTGGGGCTACAGTTCCAATTAGGAGGATTGCCGACTCTTGGAGGGTCAGCGGAGAGTGGAGAGATAATACCTGTGAAGATAGGGAATTGCCTCTCTGCCCCTCCTCTCATAAATGTGAGATGGTAATGTGGTGGTGATGCTCCTCGAGCCCCTGACTCTCCATGAAGAGGAAGAAGAGTGAATTACAGGATTTCCGATACAATAAAGCTTCCTTTATGGCTCAAGTCTCCTGAGTGCTCTACTCTTTTCCTCTATTATCTCCTCTCGTATTTTCACATCATGCCTACATTATTGTTCACTTTCTCTTCTCATTCCGTGTAAGTTAAAATGGGGATTAGTATTGTAGATTAAATGAAAGTCCTATCAACCCCCAGGCCGCAAAATTGTACGAGAGCGTAAACTATAATTTCCAACTAATCATCTACCTTTGACTATTTCACTACCATGAGCTCATTTAAAACGAATAATAAATATATTTATCAAGGGATTGAGGACGAGGAGGGCATTAGACCTTTGTAACGCAATAACCTCACAATTTACTCCTTTAATGGAAAATTAATAACTAATTTAGAAAATTTTGGCGCTTGAAACAAAAAGGCAATCGGATTACAAATGAGAGGAAGCTGCATGGGTTTATAAAGTTATCAATCGACAGAAGCTGGTGCTTAGACTCGATTTCCTCCTGTGCCGATAAAACTTTTTTATGAAGTGATGAGGAAATTGGAACCATTAGAACGTTTTGAGTTGCAAAGAAAGTGGAAAGTTAAAAGAAACTCTTTTCCTGTCGCTTCGAGTGAGAGGAAATAAGATGAAAAGAAATCAATGTTTCTCTCTCAGCTCCTCACAAGGAAGGCATACAAGTTTACAGTGCAAACTAACAAGAGGATTCTTCAATCTAAAGAAACATAAAAATCAATGTCCTGGGTTTTAACCGGCTTCCCCTTTTGGTGACGAAAAGAAATTAGAAAAGGAAGTGGCAAATGTATGGGTGGAAAGAACAGCGTGGAAAAAAAGTCGGAATCTTTACATATACGAAGCAGATACATTTGAAGAAAGACGATCGAAGTCACTGAATGAACATGTATGGTTCTGATATTGAACTTCCGTTCCCTCAATTTCGCATTGCGTTTGTTTACACACACAAAGAACTTGTTGTATCGTCCATCAAAAAAATATTAAAGTTCTTCAATATGCTACGCATGAGTGAAATTGATATTTACTTCAGAGAATTTCATTTAAAATTCGTCGCTTTTATGAAAAATATAATGCGTATGCGCATTTAGTTTTGCAAGTTAAACAACTCTGCATGAATTAAATTCAAAGATAAAAGTATTAACTAAAATAGAACTTCTTTATACTTCTTTTGTAGAAGCAAAAAGTGCTAAAACATGTTTTAATTAAAATTCAATCAAGTTTCAATTTCTAATTAATTAATCAAATTTCTTAATTGGAAACATTTCTTTGTACAGTTGAGCGAGTTTTACTTTTGCCTATGTTGTGTATTGTAGGTATTATAAAGTATAGCTATACACTTAGTTTTAGTATAGCTCGGTATTACAAAGTAGTTTGGGAAATAAGGGGCAAAGGTACAAAGAAGATAAGAAAATGATTCGAATTTGGAAACTCTCATTTTCCTCGTTATAGTATTAGTAATACTGAGCTGTCATGAATTCATCTATTCTCTCAAGATTAATACAAGAAGTTACATAGAATGGGAGAATCGAGCATAGAGAAAGTAGTTCAACAAGGAGACAAGGATCTTCCATCAAATCTATTTAGACCTTATATTAAGAATATAAGGAGTCTAAGCGGATTACAAATGAGACAGGAGAGAGGCATTGTGGGGAAGCTGAGGTTGCGAGGAATCACGGCAGTTCTAAATCTAATAAGGCAATTATCTCAGATTTCGGAACTCGGATTGGAAGTGGGCGAGGAATGAGGGGAAAGTAACAAGATTCCAAAATTGGAATACGGAACATTGGATTTATATTTTATAAGGAATTGGATGGGGAGAGGTGAGGCTTGGGGCGGAGATGAAGAAGAGAGTGAAGATCCAATCGATCCCATCTTATCTAAATCTGTAGGAGGATCAGAGAGAGGGAAACACATTAACACATGGAGTGGAAGAAGAACCAGCCTCATGTACAAATGTCCCGGGCATCTCGAGAGGGAAAAGAATGTGAGGTCTGGAGATAAACCAGCTCTCAATCTTCTCTCGTCTCCTCTTCACATCCTCACATTCTCCATAATCCCCTCACCTTACCAATGTTTCCCCCACCCGCACAAAAGGTGGAAGGGCAAATATCTGTTTCGGACTCCCTTTCACCCGGCTCAATGAAAGGAGAAGCAATTCATCAATACAAGTCCTTTCTTTTAAATTCTGGAATTGATATTGGCTCCCATTTGAGCCAAAGAGTGTTTATTTACCCAGGGGCTCTCGCAGTGGATATCTCCAACGAAAGCATGGACTCATCCACGTGGCACCTCTCACACAAACTCTCTTTCTTTCCCCCTTCTCCACTGTCATAAATCTCGAGGGAAAGGATTGGCTGAGAAATAAAAATGAAAGGGGGCTTCTCTAAATGTAATCGAGACAGGAAGAGATCACTTATTCTCATGTTATGTACTCGACTTTTTCCTTTTGTTTTTGTGGGGATCTTGACTCCAGATTGACTAGGGAGCTTAGGTTTTATCAGATGGCTTTCTTTTTGATCCCATCCTCAACTTGATAGTTTGACTCGGAATAGTTGGGGGGAGGAGGAGGGGAGTCGAAAAGTAAGGAAATACGGAAGCTGGGGAAAATTTGATTGATTTCTGTTTACTCACTCAGCCGTCAAGTTCAGCTCAGCTCAGCCAAATGGATCCATCTCATTCCTACCCCTGGTATTTGACTCATAAAACACGAGACATTTCCCAACCCAGAGTTCGAGTATGATTTGATCTGATCTCGTCAACTCGAGCCTGAAGCTGAAGAATTCCCCTACCAACCGCCTATCAACCCATGATTCTGTCTTACGTCGGATATCGAATCATACTAATAGATCCGTCATACGTGCATTAGAAGGATTACTATAATAAAATCTTTTTCAATCTCTTCAGCCAGATATATAAATGAACGAGATGATAGAATTGATTCTATTCCAATTAGGAACAATGATAAGATAGATTCTAAGAATAACGTTAAATGAAATAATAAAAAGCCAAAAGTGGAATTGTTGTAAAAGAGATTTGCAAAATAATATATATTCAATTCCAATTCTAGAAAGTATGGTCTCTATATAATTATATGGTCTCTATTAATATCTTTAATTTAAAAAATGATTATTGATTATTCAACAATTAAATAAAAAAATATCAAACGTTTTATAACGTATTTAAAGTTATTATAACTTGATATTAATTTCTATTTGTCAAATCGTTTCTTCAGAGGTATTCCGAGGTATTACTATTACTTACTTAATAAGAAAATTGTTTCCGAATTCTTCCCTAACTCAATTAGTTTGATGCTCTTTGATTGGATTAACAACTTTGATACTTGAAAAGCTTATCAAAAGTAAAATTGTTAAGGACGGGTATATCAAATATTATGGATTTACATTCGAGTGTTACATATGTTTATGCATTCACTTCTTTACCATATACCTATTTTAACATTTTTGTAAGGAATTTCAGACTTCATATTAAATTCTGTAAATTTGCTAGAATATTTGTGCTTTTAATTATAGTAAATACTTCCAAATTGCCTATTAACTTAAATTCTTTAATATAATTTAAATGGGAGAAGATAATTCAATTAAAAGCATTGGTATTCTTACTTGCATTCGCCGCCATTTAGACAAAAGTTGATATTTCTCTTTGGATCGCATTTTGGTCCGTATTCGCATTTTGTTCCGTAATACCCAGGGAGGCAATCACAGAAGAAATTTCTATCATGTCAAAAAGAATAAAAATGACATATCGCCCGGACATACGTAAACAATACATCAAGGGAGGAAGAAGCCGAGTGACGGCATGAAAAATGTCTTACGTGAAGTCTCTCGAGACGAAGCAGTTTCCCGCGTAGGAGCAGCTCGCAAGAGAACAGCTTGGTAAAAGCGGCTTACTTTCTTTCACAATTTCGAAAGTGATGTTGAAGCCGAAAGTGTCAAGGAATTCCGGGAGCCGAATGTGGTCAAGATAAGGTGAGCGGAGATGGAGATCAATGGCCAGGAATGGATACTTCTTCGTCGACACCACTTTGGTTTTAAAGGTATCGAGCTTTTGGGAAGCCACGATGTTGGTTTTCCAAAACCCTATGCGGCTCTCTACCTGCCGCTTCCCACCCCTTCTACTATTTTTAACAATATCGGTCATAATTTTGTCCTCTTCGTAAGAAGAATATTCAGTAATTTGAATCGTCCCATTTGCAATGAACATCTGAGTGAAGTATACTTTGATTGTTGAGTTAACTGGATGAGCTGTGGCATTGATGAGCCACCGTTTGGTGAATGGGGTTTCGAATTTATAGGGGAAATTGGGGGTTTGAAGAACTCCGTGACTGCCGGAGAAAATGGAAATTTCGCCGTCCCACTCGTCCCGTCCGCCCAGGACGACTCCAACGAAGGCAAGGACGAAAAAGAGAGTGTGAACCTCTCGACACCTCATATCCGGAATTCAGGACTTGTGTGTTCCACCGTTCGAAGAACATGGATTTCCTGCAACTCAAACTTTTTCTCCTTCCCGGGCTGAGAGAGAGAGAGACGTGAAAAGTTAATTTGTCCGCTACTATGGAGAATCCCGAGGAGGGAAGAGAAGTCAAGTTGTTGGTAAGTTTAAGGAGAGAGATGTGTGCCGGTTTAGAAGCGAACAGTTGGAGCAGAACGGTGGATTTGAGCAATTGTCTTCAATTCCTCATCCTCCTTGATTACCATGTTGGGATGGACGGGCTTCACTGTCTTGGTCTCAATTACCTGACCTTCGCTCTTCAATTCCACATTGTTCGCCGATGTCACTGAAAAGTTTGGAGGACTTTCGTGGCTTCATCATTTCCCTTGGGCACCTGGTCCCTCATACGGCTCTAGTATATTTTTCTTTCAATGAGAGTGCCGGTTGGAAATAGCTCATTCGTCTTTCCTTCCCAGGCCCAAAGTTCATTTCATCCTTAGATCAAATCTTGAAGTTCTCGCCTTTCATTTATGTAAGGACGTATGGGGAAGGTAAAGCCGAGTCGAACGCCCGATTCAATTACGTGTTAACCTGAAGAAAAGGGTAAAAGTTAGAGTAAAGCCTTTAAACTTTTCGAGTCTGGTCGAACACGCTGAATGGAGAGAGTTTAATGTCGTTATAAGGATTAGAGATTCAGCTCCTCTCAACTCCCCTTATCTGTGTTACAACAACAGACGAGGCAAAGAAAAAGCCATAAAGAAAGAGATAAAGAAAACGAGGAAGTCTGCGCCATAAGGAGAGAGGAAAGATGAGAAAATAGCTCACATATGATTATACCAGTCAACCATATTTTCATTTTTGAATAGTTAAAATTAAACTTGCGGTTTTCTCTATTCGAAGATTCGCATAAAAGTGGCATGTAAATCAAGGGCCGGCTCATTTTATTGTTATCTTACATCTCAAGAGCCACATGAGATTTGAATGATTAAAAGTTCCAGTCCCCGTGCCTGCTCTCTGCTTATTTACAAACCATGGGGAATGAAGATAAACTATAAAATTTACAGTATATAGATGTGTAAACAGGGGCTGGGAGGAATTAAAATCAAAAGAGGAAAATGGAGTTGCACGTTAATTCTCAAAATATAATTCAATTTCTTCTTCGTTCCCCTTCGAATGCCAAATGGCAAAATTGCTCAATTGTCAAATTTGGACACCCGGGCGAACGAGAGATGAAAATTGGGGAAGAGGGCCCGAGAAAGAAGGAAGAAAACAATAAGTGGCTTTACTCATGTCATATTTATGATTATTGCCAGTTATCATTCTTCATTTCTTGCTCCAGAGCTCCACTCACAGTAAATGGAATGAAATAGTTAATAAGCTTCCTTTCTGAATAAAAAACTAGGTGTATAAATTACCTTTCAAATGACTTTCGATGGAAATACAGTAATGATATTATTAGTATATTTACTGGTTTACAATATAACTTTTGTATCTTATATTAATAGTTATTATGTGTATTTTGATAAAACTAAATACTATATAAAAATAATTCTATTCAATCACATTGAGATAAAATATTCTAAATTATTTCATTTCCTTCCTCATGCTTAAATCTCAAAATTTCTCAATTTAAGCTAGATCATGTTGATTCGCAACTTTCAAGGCTTTGAGGGTATAAACTTAATTTTAAATAAATGTGCATATTAAAGCAATTCAGTTGACTTTGTATCTTTGACGGTCACAATTTTGCTTAACTCGATTCCTAAAACGATACGTGCCATTTTAGTGAGAATCATTGAGGAGCGAAAGAAGGATAAAACAATTCGATGAAAACAACATACAGACGTGCTTATTTACCATAGATGCATTTTACAAAGGATCAAAGGAAGTCAATTGTAAATAACCCAAGTACGGCAATGAGACATTGAGGGCATTTATGAATGCAGACGCACACATTCTACGTAAGCATGGATGAATTTCCACACTCTGCACGTATCAAAACATTTGACACGACACGAGCCGTCTTATCAGCACCCGAAGAATATCTCTACGGTTTATACCTCGATGCACGAGGATAATATCATTCAGTTTAAATGCGCAATTTGAATGTAAATTAAAATCTTTCCTTTAACTTTAAATAATGAGGGGAATCTTTAAAGAAGATGTAACATGCTTTATATAGTACAATATGAAATGTGTATTGTAATCATTTCCTTATGCATGGAATTCTCCGTTTGGAATGTTGTAAATGCAAATAATATTGGCTATAATATTGGGCTGAGTTTGAGAATAAAGCTTGTGATATTTTGAGCAGCAGCATGCGTCGTAATAAATCTCGAATTGATGGAGGGATGAAGATATGACCATGGTACGAGGGAGATCCCATCCTCTGATTTCTCCATTTCCCATTATCAAACGGCTGAAGTTGAGGACGAAATTTCACAATAAGGATAAAGGGAGTCGAGTTCAGTCGAGGGCTTCACTTTTACGATATCGCTTATGAGTTTGACTTCCACGCGCGGTCAATTCGGATTGAAGGAGTCCATGAAGGTCTTGACTGGTAATCCGATTCTGCAGTGCTCTATGCTCACCTCCTTGTAACATTACGATTCTTTACATATCTGGTCTCATTCTTTGCTTGACGCAACCGGCTCTCTTTGGAATCCCTGATGCGAGTTTCGAAAATACCTTCACTTCAAAGAATGTCCGATGAAAAAATGGTCATTGGGAGTAAGTGTAGTTGAAAGAAACTGGATATCTCGTTTAGAAATTGGAATTGGGAATTTGTGAATTGACCCTTTCTCTAAATTCTTTTCTCTCTTAATAGGGCGAGAAAGAATGGGTGGCAAAGGTGGGCTTTTGTGTAATTGAAGAATTTGATGAATAGAATAATAACACATTTTATGACGCCAAGACCGTGGGTCACAAAATTGAAAGGGAGACGGTGAGGATCCATTGTGGGGTTTAAAGATACACTCCCTCCACTCTTTCCTCTCTGGGGGATTACATTATGGTGGAGATGAAAAACGTTTACAACCAAACTCTCTCAATTCCTTTTCTCTTTCGCCTATTATTTGCCAAATATTTTTTGCACACAAAACGGGACCCATTTAAAGTTTTAAACCAATGAGATTGAAGCTTCCATTAGCTTTAAGCGGAAAAATGTAACTAAAGTCCATCAAACACATGTGTAATCAATTAAAGCATAAATACCATCAACCGCATAAATCCATATTTTCTCCATAAATCTTCAAAAGTAAAATACATAAAATTCAGAGCTAGTGCATTTGGCCTTTGAAATAATTATTAGCAGATATTCTGTAAAGTTGTCACTTCGATAATGGTTCCTTAATATCTTTTTTAATTCTCCAAATTCGATAAACCACGAGGGGGAGCATTTTCATTAAACGCCATTATGTACATCATCACATCTGCTCCGATGAAAGGGAAAGGACTCAAGTCAATAGGCAGACAAGAGATAATAATATATAAATATATGAATTATATTATTTTTATAGGTTTTGCGATTTCATCATCTGACCCTTTCTTTCAACTCATCTGGATGATCTGAAGAGGGGAAATATATTGCCAATATGCGAGAGTGCGAAATAAACGAGGGGAGGCGGAATAAACTAACCGTCCGATCCTCTCCGCACATTCAGCTGCCTTTGGCTTCACAAAAGAAAATATCTCTCTGTGGATTTAATTTATAATATAGTGTATTAAGTTCGATGATAGATAGAGAAATACATTTAACCATTCAGGCCTAGTAATATCACAACCATACGATAAAACAATATAATATGTAATATACTTTCTATCTGGTTGAATTATATCTCTAAAAGAAAAAAACATAAAGAAATAAAAATGTGGAGGCGAATATTTTGCAGTCTCTTTTGGCTCTAGGCCGATTAGGTCCCCTTTTTTATTCTGTCTAGTTTCATTTAGGATCGGACCGTTTGGAAGTTGGATGTTCGGCAAAGAGTTCACAGTTGCTTCTTTCATCAAATGTGAAATTTGCCATCATGATATGAATATATTGGGGGAAATGAAGAATCTTAAAGCTATATGTTCAATACACATTAAAATACATATATACATAGATAAGTAATCTACATATAAGTTGAATCTCTTTCTCTTTTACGTTTCTTCCCTTCCTCCTTACTTTGATCTTTAAGTAGCTTAAATTAAATTCAAATTTAATAATTACATTTAGATTTTTACAAAGCATGCATTGAATAATGTTTAAATATACTCAAAGCCCTTTCGGCTAAGCTTTCAAAGTGATTACAAATTCTACTTGTCTTTTGTTTAAAGTACCTCTGTACATTAGTAAGATTAGTTTGGTCTACTTCCAAATAAATATTTTAAATACGTAATTTTAAATACCGAAATCATTAAAAGTATTATATTGGCATATTCCGTTGTATACTGTATACATTTGTAAAAAGTGTACATCTATCTTTACCTACTACCTCCTTAATAAAACTACGAATATTCGATTTTAAATTATATTGGCTAGGATCAAAATAATCCCAAGTACTATGTATTTAGTACGTAACGGGTAACCGTATAAGTATAGTAAAAAAGCAATGTAAGAATATCTAAATATATGATATATTCAAATTCAGATAAGAATTTAAAGGATAAAAGTAATAACACAATTTTTGTGAAATTTCGGAAATCGAAACTTAAAGTTATAGCTTATTGTCATTATTTGCCTTTCTGGCACATAAAATATGCATTCGTAGACTGATTGTGAGTCCATTGAAAATGTTAATGTAACATACAGCATATATGTAAATTTTGTTAGATTATAAAATATATGTATGTAATAAATATGCCTTCAGAGATCTGATGTGTACCATATATTAAATTCATATAAATATCAGTATAAGGATATACTCAACCTTATTAATCTTTAACAATTGTGTCATAAATTCATAAAATGTACTTAAATAAGGCAATTCAAGTTAGAAATTCAAATCCGTAAGATTCTTTATATATTACATACCTACATATACTTTACTTTTAAATATGATACGAATAGAATTCTGCCAATGTACATACCGTCATTGGCCGAAAGATATCCCGGGACATCTTTAAATTTTTCGACCCTTACCCCCGGATATCTTTCGGACCCGGATATCTTAAAATAAATTTACAAAAATGGAATAAAAATTCCCTTTTCTCCTCCGGAAGTACCAAGCTTTTTGCTCATATTGTTAATTAAAATGATATGGAGATTTTAACGCAAGATCAAAATATCTCGGAAAATTTATTTTAATTTATTATATGCAATTCGATTTAAAAGACATTTTTAAATTTTCTATTTTAATTTTAATATAATCAACAGTAAATTCCTTTTTGAGCATTTTAAATATAAATATTTAAAGGAAAATGTGATAAAAATGTGTACTATACGTTGTATATTATGCGCTTTTGCTATTAACATACAATATGTACCCGGGTACCCGGACATCTTTTGGGACCCGGATATCTTTAAATAAAATTGCTTCACCCCCCGGATATCTTTCGGGTCCCGGGTATCTTTCGGCCAATGACGGTATACAAATAACTCAATTTTCCTTCAATCTCTTACCATTGAATTAAAAGAGTTCAAAAGAAAAGACACAACAAAATAACAAAAAGAAGAAGAGCAGACTTTTACTAACATTAAGAAAATATACAAAAGGCGAGGTTTGGGAAATTATTACATTCTTAACTTTATTTACAATTTTTACATTCTATCCAACTTCAAATGTTTCTTCTATCCAATTTAATCTTATGGTTATTTTTAATTAAAAGATTAAAGCGCAACGTCGTTGCCTTTCATCCCAATCTTCTTACATTTCAATATTTATTCTCATTTCTCAAGGGGTTTATTACTAATTAAAATTTTTATTGGGCCATTTTTATTTGTTCAAAAATACATTTTATTTGGAAAGAATGTGCGACGGAACATTCACAATAGCTTCAAAGATCAACTTTATCAATTCCACATTTAGTTCAATGTATCAAAAGTTAAAAGTTATTTCTAATCTCAAACAATGTAGGAAAGTGTGTCAAAGGTCGGGCATTAACATAATTTTATTTGTAAAGTAATATGCAATCAGTTTGCCATCGGATGTTACATGCTGAGCATCTTTCGCTTTTATCAAATTATAAATTCTTTTATGCATTCATGACATATTTAATATTTTGACATGAATATTTTATGGTCAAAGCGTCATTTAAGGTTCACAAAAATAATAAAATATAGCATTTTTGTCCTCAATAAGTAATGATCTCAATATGATTGCATTGTAATGTAATATCTGCATTTGTCCAGACTCGGAGATATTGAAAAGAATAATTTTTCGAAAAATACAATATGAAACATTAGAAATTCCAAGTTAAATATGACATATATCTCAATTAATGTTAATAAATTACATCTGAAGAACATAACGAATATTTAATAATGGTGTTTAAATATTATTATGTAACCCCAACTGATAATAAATAAGAAAAATTGGTAGTTTCATTTAAAGGACCAACTTTTCCCATTAGTTGCGGTTCTTATTTTAAATTTCAGGTTAGTAATTCATAGCAATTTGGATGAAAGAAATGAAGTTCATTACACCCATTCTTATATTAGTCATGAGCATTGATGAAAGTGCTTAGGGAGAAAAGGCATTAGGAATTAAATGAATTTAGAGAAAATTAATTTAAGTTGAATGCTCGAATTTTGGCATTTATTCCAAGCTTTTTAAATGGTCCTTCATTCTGCCAATTGAATTCTTTTTTAGGATAAATGGTTTCTTTAAGAATCAGTTTGGACTTGTCTAGACAATTTTGTGGACTTTCTCTCAATGGTTGAAGGAAGCCAATTATTCGCAAAAGCAATTATCTTCCGTTAACTATTGAAAATAAATAAATATATGGTACATCTTTAAAGAGTAGTTCAGTGTATTTGTATGTAGTAGGTGTATTATACGGTTCAGTACTGCAGTGTTCAATTCAATTGATATGCAAATACTTATGCAGACGACCAATATACTATATTTACATTCATGCACATAGGTAAATATTACAAGTACTCTCCAGTTTAGAAATAGATGGAAGATTTACGGGAAAATATTTAAAAAATGTCACATGACTTTTTACGTTTTCTAAGAAAATTTTAACTGTAACTACAAAATACTACTTGTACTCTCCAGTTATTTTTTAACTGGAGAGTACAAGGTGAGTCAGTGACTGGTCCTTTTTTTTCAAACACTAATATCTTTTTTAATTTTCAACATATTTTTCTAAGAATCAGCAACAATATACTTTATATATCCCTTAATACGAAATGTAACTTTAATTCTTTACTTGTGCTCCATTTGCTTCAATGCAACGCTGCGAGCGGCCCGGAACTCCCTCGCAGACTCTTCGACACACAGGACACACCGTTTGTTGATGTTAACCAATTTCAGCTTTTAGTCTGCAGCATATTATTAAGGGATATCTAAAGTACATTGTGGTTGATTCTTAGATAATTATGTTGAAAATTAAAAAAGATATTAGAGACTATTTGAAAAAAAGGACCAGTCACTGACTCACCTTGTACATAGAGATGAAGCTTATTTAAACACTGAAACTGCACAAAAATGCAATATTTTGATAACGGTTATCATCATATAATATGCATATTATTTTAAATATTTATTAAATCGCCAATGTACAATTTGCATAATACCTACTGTTAGTGCAAATAATATTTATAATAGAAATACGTATACTTTTCTATATCATAAAGGAAAGAATGCTAACAGTGACTTGGTTCGGACGAGAGCATGTGAAAAACAATTAAATTCTGAAAGAATATTTTTGAGTGTGATTCTCCAAATGGATTACTTTAAGACATTGTAAATTGAATATTATAAGCTGTTAGTTAAAATGGACATTAAATACAATGATTTACTACTTTCCATATATGGAAGTAAATGCACAAATAAAGCATAAATTGTTAAAGCCTGATTTCATTTTTCTTTACCCACTCACTTTAAATAGTTTAAAACTGCCCAGGAATCAATGTTAAAGAAGGGAATATAATATGTATTACTAACAATATACAAGTTATATAATCTACATAAGTATATTATGTATACATAAGTAAATATAAGCTATTATTCTGAAACTTACATACCTACATATACAAAATAAAATGGTAAACAAATATCAATAAATCTAGTTTTTTCAAATCTACATAATGTAAGGGATGAAAAGAGGTTTTGAACTTTGCTCAGAAAAGGGTTGATAAATATTAATGTAGGTAAGTACCATACGATACACGCGCTTGCTGTGAGTGAGTTTCATTGAGATTAGCTAGATTATTGACTACTTGAGTAGATTTTAAGGTTTTGAAAAATAATCCTTCATCGATATACATAATACGATTACGGATGATCATTAGAATCATTACTATATACTACTGTAGGTATATTGGATATGATAATTAAAAAATCTAAAGTAGAAAGTAATCAATTACTTGCTAAATTGGATTTTATTTTAAGATTTAGGCTTATAGGAAACCATATGTTAATAAAAGCATTTAAATTTTAAGTTGGATGGTTTTAGTGCTGTAAATTATTTTACCATTTCTTTATCACAATTTATATTATAGGTAATTAAAAAATAACTACCAAATTAGTGCTAAAATGCTTAAATGGTTTGATTCTTTAAATGTAATACAATAATGTATAAGTATCTGTAGTTTCATTGCGGTTCATTGTAGAAAATTAATTGATATATCAAGGGTCCTTGCCTTCAAGGAGTAAAACTCATTAAATGATTAATGGATTTCAGGAATCTGAAAATCATTCAATATGTATAGTAGACAAGTCTACATACCTATACATACATACTATTCATACCTAACATATAAATTTACGTAAAAGTTAGAACCTTATCTAATGTCATTTAAAATTCAAAAACTTTTATAATCGATATTTTAGGGCTCAGGGATTAAAATAGATAAATAATGAACAGGATACCTGTAGTTTTATGCAAAGAATATTCTTTTCCTGCACTTGTGCAAAAAATTGGCGTTTACTGTAGTGTAAATCTCGTAATAAAAAAGTTCTCGTTCAATCATGCATATTTGTATCATTTGGAGATAATTAAATTTTGTGAAATCCATACATGTGAAAGCAGCGAAATTTTAATAATATAGAGTACGAATGAGAAATTCCCTCGAAGAGTCTGTAAAGTGATACTTTAACAAATGAGGATTCTTGAATTCGTCCAATTAAAAATGAACCAATACAATTTTATTTAGAATGAAAAGAGGACGAGATCCCTTTCGGCTAACTTTTATTATAGAAACAAAAATAATTGTATGGAATAATACAAAGTTTCCTATGTTTAACTCAATTTTTATACATGTGTAATTGTAACAATTATAAATTGATTTTCTGACGATGAGACCTAAAATTATCTTTATTTTCTTAAAATAAGCACAATGCGACGATTAAATATGACGAGTGTCGTCACATTTAATAATTCTAATCGAAAATTTTCGAATTTTATAAGTAGAGAAATAGTGCTTACTTAATGTATTAAAATAGCTTGTTAATTACAGTACACTTTAAAAGACTTTGAGACAGGTAAAGGCTTGTTGATGTTTGAAGAATGAGAACATGTCAAAGGATGGAAAAACTGATGGGAATATCTCGTGAAAATTGTTATACAATATAAACATTTATGAATTTTGAATGCAATGAATAAGTCTTGAGTTTGGAGTAATCCTTTCCATATATGCATAATAAAAATATTCATTAACAATTCTCAAAGGTGATGTTGGCAGTGTTTGCATTTTCACTTGAACCAATTAAAATTCAACACTGTTGGAGCTTAATTTCACCAAAAACTTCAAAGACAAAACTTTTAATGGGTTCTATATAAAACTAGTATTTAACCAGAGGATTTAATCAATGTCTGCTATCTTCAAAATGGTAAAATATGATTTTTAAATGAACCCTTGCCATGTTCATCCTACTAAGTAAACCATATTGCAATTAAAATTTTTATTATTTAAACTTAATTGCTACCATGAAGGTAAATGATCATTTGATGATGAGTTGATGAACATTACCTAGTTCACTATTAAATACACGAGAAAAAACTTGACTCAGCCTATTCTTTTCTTTTATTCTACTTGTTACCAATTTTCACGCAAATATTAAAAAGTGCATCCATATAATATACTTAAAATACAGTCATATTTACATTATCATAATTATGTATGATATTATGGTACGTAATATGTAAATAGTTTTGTATTTTGCTACACGCTGAAATAAAGTATGTAACCATTTAATACTAAAGCGCTTATTTATATAAATATAAATATATATTATATAAGATTGATGTGCGTGCAAAAAGTCATTGTCAGTCATGTATTATAATTGAGTTAAATAATGCATAATTATTGCATTTAATCTGCTAATGAACAACCTGTGTTTGTTTTCAAAATGCATCACTTCAATACTAAATAAGTACAACTTCTCAAAAATTTGATAGCATGCTGACATGCTGAGATTGATGATGCGCCGATTATCCTTTATCATATAAGATCAAAGTGATGAAAGTTATGATTATAAATGCTAAAAAAATAAATTCAAATTCAAATTTTATCGATGCGTGAAAAGACAAGTTCGAAAAAGAAATGACATTCATGGTTAAGAACAATATGTAATCATTTGGCACCACGTTTATTAGCTGCTCATTGAAGCAGACCGAAATAAATATGAAAATTTATATGTCACAATTACATAGAACATCTGGTGGAAGATGATAGTTGGAGGAAATGAAATGTGTCATGGATGGAAAGTTCGAAGGCGATCTGGAACATAAAAAGCCACAGATCGGACGAATCCCTTGAAGCCATGTGATCTTTCTCAAGAAAGATGCGAGGGTAAAGACCGACAACCAATTTAAAACCATCGAAATTTCTAATCGCATGAAAGTGGTCTCAAATAGTAAATTTTTTTCAAGGTTTATCTTCACTTTTTCATATTGCAAAAAGAGCAATAACGAAGATATTAAATAAGGTATTAAAAAGTGTATGAATAACAGGTTCAAGATGCCATTAAATTTTATGGTTAAGCATATTTTATATAACATAATATTATTTTACCTGCTTACATTTATACAGGATTACAGATATAATTGTATGTATACACATAATATAAATACATAGACTACCATTATAGGTACATTTATGTAAGTATAAATGCATTATCACCTACATGTATTCTGTAATAACAATAAAATATACTCAATGTCAATATCAAAATTGTAAAATATTCGGTTTTATTTATTAATTTATGTAGTAGTTTGTATTAATTGAAAAGTAAAATATAAAATACATAATAATATGTAGTATGGTATAATATAATAATAGGTACTATATCAGTATTTCAGCATTTAGAGTAAATAAGAGCTTGTGTCGGCGTTTCGTCAAGACTCATCAAAACAAAATAAACAAGGTAGGCGACTACATAAGGATTAACCAAATTAACTAGTGTTTGGAGATCAAAGAATTAAACATAATTAAAATGAACCCAAAACAAGATTTAATTTACTGATGAACAAATTCTAATCATTTATTTCTAAAAGCTAATTAATACCTGAATATAAATATGATCAAAGTGAGAAGTTCATTGTACTTTGTCAGACTGTTTTGACGCATTGATTAGGATTCACAGACTTTACTTTAAGCACAATGCATACAACATTACATAATAGAGTGTGAAATATTCCTTTAGTTCACTATCGAACTTAAGATCAAATTCCTTCTTCAATTAAAAGATCTAACAATAAAAAATAGTGATAAAAAATTAGAATTAGCAAATAAAACTTGTCTATAATGCTCACTCAAACTATTAGTATAAATATGAATTCCGTGATAATTATTCTGGTAAACATCAACTTCATTAGGCGATTCATTCATCGAATTGTTAACTTTGATCTTCTTAATTGTACAAATTAAAGAGATAACGCGAAATAGAAAATAATGGATAGATAATTTGCGAATACCGTGTCCTTCAAACAGGGATTAGTAATAGAGGCAATGGACTGAATAAACTTAACATTCTTAAAAAGATTAACATTATTTTGATTCAAAGAAGACAACTAAGACTATTTTTAATTAGGAAAGGAATGCATCACAATTATAGACTGACCATTAAATGGCTTTTAATGACTTAAAATTCTTCATTGTCGGTAAAAAATATCATACTAAAAATACATATGGGAGTTAAAATCTTAAATGCATGAATAATTAAAAGCCAAAATTTTCTCTTTCAAAGATTTAGAACAAAACAAACATTTGCATATTCTAATTTGAAATTTGTTCTTGAAATCATAGATTTTTGAATTGTAGCATATCCCAAATTATATTATATTTTATATGTAGTATAAAGAATTCATTAAATACTTTTAATTCCAAGAATGTAAAAAGTTATGCATCTAAACTTTTTGTTTGATCTGAACTCCCAATTTGAAGTTTTCCTTCCTTTTAGATCCATTGTATGAATTCTAAGTTATAACTACTTATAATAAGTATGTAAGTACTCATGTAATACAGTGCATGAAACAATAAGAAACAAAGGAATATAAATACCTGTATCCTTCCGAGTGAATTTTCCTTGTACAGACGAATCAACATAAAGCGGAGGATTTCCGTGAGAGCGAGAAAAGAAGAATTTTATTATGTGCAAAAAATATTTGAGGGGAGAAGTGAGTCAGAGTTCGGAACAGCTTCTTCGACGTGGTGGGTTAAGAGCTGGGGAGCAACTGAGGACTCGGTCGGCGCCCAAGCTTTACTTTATACTTATCTCATCGGCTCTGCATGGTGCACCGGATTTGACGATCTTTACTCTCCCATCGAGCACGTTTAACATCCATATAACTTGAATTGAAATTCGTGGATTCGCCAAAGCTCACCTCTCCAATTGGATCCACACAGAGGCCATACATATTATAGGCCCGAGACATGTGGACACATGGAACCACCACAATAACCGACACTCGAGACAAGAAATTGAGTCAACTCCAGATGACATATCCTTCTATTTGCCTTTTCTTCCTCTTCAAACAGAATCCCTTCATTTCACTTCGGCATTCGGCTCTTTTCAGTCTCTCATCTTTCATCTTCTCGTTTTCATCTCCGTCACTCTCTTCGCAATAAAGATAGAGACATATGAGACCACACAAAACGCCGGGAACACAAATGGAGATAACTAGCCTTCTGAACCACTCGTGAATACCCAAGAATTCCAAAATGAGATGTTCAAATTTGAAATTTAATACCCATTCGACGCAATCCGGGTTCTCTTGCGGGAAAACAAAATCAACCTGTCAAATTCAACATGGTTCTTACCCGTAATTTGAATAATGCTCTGTGTGCTTAAGGAAGCTATGACGTGAATGTATGAATGATTTTACAATGTATGCATAGGAATATCCCACCAACCTTGTAGACAATTTAAAGAGACGCGTCTAGACATCTAACTGAAATAGACTCAATAATGCAAATACCTTCAGTTTGTTTTCATATTTGATTTGAGTGCATAAAATTGTTCATATTCATAATTTAACTGTCATGAAACATAATAAGTCGTAACTTCATATCTAGTCATAATCTGCATGCATATTCTACATAGGTCATTCTCATCCTCATCGGAATCCGGCTTGGATATAAAGAAAAAAAATTGATGCAAGGCTATATCGGTTATAATTTTAGCATTAATTATGCAAGTATTTTAGAATGAAGATTTTATTAATAATTAAATTAGGATTATCATATTAATGTCGAACTCAAGGTAAAAATAGCACGTAAAGATTATTTGTATTAATAATGATTAGAGATAATGTTCATGGGCCTTTACAATATAACGGAAAAAGAGATGAGCGTGTGGAATATAATAATATGTAATATTCTAACATAAGTAGCTGTACTTTTTACATAAATAAGCACGCATATTGAAAAATCTTGTCTAATAATCCTAAAAGCAAATATCTGAAATGCCCGGAGACCATTCCCTGCTTTCAAAGGTTTCGCATTTAATATCCGAGTTTTTATGCGTACAAAACATTCACAAGTAGGATGAATCCGCTTTTAAGCTCGTAGAGGATTGAAATGACAGGAGAAAATTCGAGTTAACATTGTTCTTCACATCACCATAAATCCAACCAAGATCTTGTAATATAAACATTTTTCAAATGGCTCCTGCGAATCTTCTTTTCAAAAGGAAGTGTCGTCTCCCATGTAATATTTAACAAAAATTTAGCCTACACATGTGAGCACAATTCACAGTGATATAATCACCATTAGCTATAGGTCCTTACCAACTTCATATTATTATTATGGTATTTATCAAGCCGATGTATATTCTCGAAGACTTATAATATCCATGCATTGAAACTGCGTTCACACATGAAAAGACATGGGAGCCGACGCAGGGTCCTATTGTATAAAACATAAGAGCCTCATCCTCATGTCCATTTTTCCAACAAGGATGGGGATACACAAGAGTTACATAATACATAAAATAATGTATATATACTCAAAGGGATGATGTGGTATGGAAAAGACTTTTGATATCTCTTCCACCATACGAGCCGCCCTCACGAGTGAGTGGAGCTTTTCGTTGACAAGCCCTTGTGCCTCCGCGGATCTCCGTTCCTTCCTGGTTGAGAGGAGCCAGAGAAATATTGCAAGATGATGAGAAGTGAAGAAGTGAGTCTCCAGTCCTTCCGCCAACTACTCGACTCCCTGAACCGAGAAATCAAATCCTGAGCAAGTGAGCATGGAAGACCCCCTTTGCCCTATTAGCATAAAACTCATAGATTCTGGGAATGCGAGGAATTTAAAATATGAAAAATTTCCCGAATCCAAACTTTTGGTCACATTAATCCATACTTCAAATGCCCTAGATCATTCCACCTATAGCATACATAAGTAGAATGCGTATGTGTTTATAATCATATATGTCTTCTTTATAAAGTTCGTGTTCGCAAACCAATAACTCTAAATCTGAATGCATAATTCTGCGCATTGTTTAACAATCCTTAATATAAATGTAAAGTGATATGAGTGAAGCATTTAATAAATGAAGAAAGCTTCTTATTGAAAACCGATACTACTAATATAAAAGAGTCAAAAAACAATTCCGACTTCATAATAATATAAAGAAATGAAGATGAGAAGCAGATCATGAATGTATTCTATGTAATGCATGGAGTACATTGGTTGGATATATTGGATGATATGGATATGTTAAGTAAGTGAGGTAAGAAATCGAGTCATAAAGCCTTAAAAATTTGACGAGAGGAAAACGACGCATTTGAAATGAATATTATTTATGTGGAATGCCAGAATAGAAATCTTCTCTCATTGTAATGAGTTATTAAATAAAGTCCAATTCCCCAATTGGACCCTGAGAGATGAAATGATGAATATTGCTTTATTCTCCCATCAGCCTGGCAGTCATATTTGAACTTTTCAAAACTCTCTTATGAGCCATGGATGAATAAAACTTTTGGAGGGTTCATGGAGCGGCAAAAAATATAAAAAAGGAGGAAAGGACAAGAGACTCGTAAAGTTGTTTGCGCGTTTCTCAATTTTACAACCGTTTAATTACACACATAGTGAGTACTTTGAAAGGAAATTATTCTTACCTATTTCGAATCTTTCTAGAATGTTATTTTATCCAGGTAATCAGTATGGAACGAGCATAATAAAATAATAACTAGGTAGTTAATACATAACATATCTTATGGGTTGAATCTTTTTACTATATGCTGTCATTTTATTTGCAGGTGTAGCAATAAGCTACTTAAAAATTTATGTTTCTGTTATGATGACTAATTATTTGGCAAGACCAAAATAGTAGCATTGGTTCATTTACACTTTTGTACCTAATTATATGAAACTTGAATTATGGACCCCAATTGATTTGTATTAATATATGCAAATTATATCTCAGAGTATTTCGGTTGAGTTTTATCGTGATAATATCGGATAATAACCGTGTAGGTAATGTACTTTAGTTAAGTTTGAAAATCATCAAACTTTATTTATTGTTAAAGATATATAACAAATCGCTTGTTAAAAATTTGTAAATACGGAGCCCATTGAAACTTTATAATCTTAAAAAATTGGCCAATTAGTTAAATGATTAAATGTTAAATAATAATCAGAAGTCTTTTCGACACTTATTTATTTGAGGCTATTAAATACTTATAAAAAGCCTTGCATATAAAATTAATTTAAAGTTACATGCCTCATGTCACCGTCCTCACTAAACTTTCAATTCAATACATACATATGTAATATACTCTATGTATGTACATATATTGAAGGAAACATAAATATTTTGTAACTGCAAGAGTTGAGACGCATGCATGTCAAAGTTTTGATGTAAATTGGGATAATCAATTTTGAAAAATTATTGCATGCAGGTTTATTAAATATTTCCGGACATGTAAAGACTGAGAAAAGGCTGACTTACATATAACAAGAAGAGTACGTTGAACCAATGGATGTATTTCAAGTGGCAACCTTATCGTAAGAGTTTACAAGATTTTAACAATAAAAAAAGAAGAACAATGCCTTAGAATAGGTATATTTTTTCTTTATAAATAGTAAATATATATATGTATCTCTGCAATACTCTGCCAAAAGAACAAAGCTTTCTTAGGCTCATTAAAAGAAAATTATGTGAGCAGTGGAATGAGTACTAGTAACGATTACATTATAAACATACCTACTTGTATAATTTTTGCGGTTTTTAAAAATACTGAACATCATTATTTTCATTATATTTTTATATCTCCTGCAATCAAAAAAGTCACGAGAGCGAGGCTTGGAACTAACTATATAATATTGTATGTAATATGGCTGGAAATGTGAAAACAATTATTTTTTCTAGGCGTATTAACAAATTTAAAAATAAAGACATTAAAAGAAAAAATGCGACGCTACAAATACAAACTTATCTAATGATTGTTTTACGTTTTAGAAGTGTAAGAAATGTAACTAGAATAAATATTATAAAAATGTTTTGTACCAATACATATATGTACATACATATTTAGCTAGATGCATTCTGCACAACTGCATACACATTAAGTATCAATTAAATTCAAATACGAGGAGCGTCCCAACCAAACCTGCACGCATGTTTTATGTAATATCTAAGAAGTTAGTAAATGAATCTTAAAGATTTTATGTGATGATTACATATATATAACCAGTATGCCATAAAAATATTATGTAAATCGGTTGACGGGTTCATAAGTTATTAAATGTCGAAGTTAGGTCACAGTTTTTCATAATTCCTTTTATTTAAAATTTCACTCATATCTCTATAAACTTATATGGTAATATCTAATGAACTAGTGATTGAATATGGCTAATATTTTACATGCATAGACACATATATATCATTAGTATACCATGATATTTTCATGTAAATCGGATAACATACTCCGGAGATATTCATAGTCGAATAGGAAAATTCATTTTTGGTTAAATTGAAAATGAAACAATGGAAAAAGATATGATAGAATATAAATGTTTAAAATAGCCATTTGTTTGGAAAATATATAATGGTCATTCATTTTATCGCAGAATAAGTTAGTCACCTTTAAGTCTTGATTCGTGATGAACTCAAATAAAGTTGAGAATCGTTTCATTATAAAACATTTTAAAAAATTAGGTTGGGCCCCCTTTGAAATATTCGAACACCTCAAAAATACATAAAAATTTCAATTTAACCAAAAATGAATTTTCCTATTCGACTATGAATATCTTAATAGTGAGTAATCCGATTTACATAAAAATTATAAGGTACACTAATCATATATATGTGTCCAACGCTGTAAGAGATATTAGAGATATTACATAAAACATGAGTGCAGGTTTCGTTGGAACCCCCTTCGTATTAAGTATATCATCTAACTTATGTTAGTACTTTATTGTGCATTCGTATATTATAGCATAAATCGAAATTAGAATTAAATACTCTCAAATTACTAATTTACATTATTAGATACATACCGGACATCAAGGAAATCAAAACCGAGAAAAGTAAGCAAAGATGTTTTGCGAAAATTTGAACTTTTTACCTCTTTGGAGAATCCACCCAGCCAAAGACAAATGGTAAGAAAACTTCACCTTTCTCATCACACAGTTCACCGTTTAATTAAAACCAAAATAAAGAAAAATGTGAGAAGGAAGTAAAAAGTTCACGTTCTCAAAGAAAATCACATTCAACAAAGGTAAGGAAATTTGAGAAATCAAAATTTAAATCGTGGATTTAAAAGATTGATTTTTGCAGATTTAAAACCGCCAAAAAGTTCAAGGAAAAATATTTGAACAAAAAGAAATTCGAGTATGTGGTGACAATTGACGAAGTCATGTTCGCAACAAAAGACTGTTCAAATGAAGAAAGAAGAATTTGCTACGTTCCTCAAGGAGAGAAAATTCCCGATTCCTGGGTTGTGCCAAAAGACCGTTTTAAACAAAGTTCATGGTCGTCGCCGCAATGTCCGGTCGTGGTGTTTTTCCGCTCATTCAGGTACCGCCAAGAGTAAAAATTAATGCAGAATGGTACATTAAACATGTCTTAAAACCCCTCTGTGAAAAATGGATCCCAAAAATGTACGGAAATGAAACAAAGTCGTCATTCATCATGACCACGCCACATCTCACAAGGCAAAAAAAATGCGGATTATGCTGATGAAGTAAAACGGAAATTAGGAATAACAATAATTCCTATATTTATTAACTTCCAAAATTTATAAGGTCTTTGAATGGCAAGAGCTTCAACATCTAAATTACATCAAAGTATAGTAAAAACTAGAGCAGGTATAAAACAGTATAATAGGACTTATAATTGCGTTCGTTGCAGCTTGCAGTAAATAAATACTGGGGATGATCAAGATCTTTTATATTTCTGTAAAGTATTCAACACATTGCACACCATACAATGATTAAAATGATATAAAGCTTTTAATTTATATAACAATAACAGGAAACGTCATACCATACTACTACCATAAACAAGATCAAGTTTAAGCATAATCCCACTAATTACAATGGCAAAAAATTTCTTCTATATTTTAATCCAATTATTCAATTAAACATGGGTAAGCATATAATTATATTCGGGCATTGTAAAGAAATAAGATAATTTCGCATAGGCTGCGTTTAAAGAAGACATGTTGAGTGTGAAATGAACATCGGCTGATCTTCATCTCCGAATCACTCATACATATTTCATGCAGGTATTTGAATAAAATAGAAAGATCATGCAAAGACAATTGCAATAATTTCAATTTTTGCTGTTTATTATTCTGGCACCTTTTCTTGTATTAGAATAGAAAAAATCTATCACGAAATCATACTAGTTTCACATGAATCGATCAATACACGTGTTTAAGGTAGTGTAAAATAAATTTTGTTATATCTAAATTTTTACTTAATCATGATATTAATATAATTGGATCGAGATCGTTTATGTTTATGTACTATAGAAGAGAGATATTAATTATTCTTAAAATATGGGTATTTTGAATACATATTATGTATATAAGATTTAAGATTTATACACAAGTATTATGTATTACTATACTATACTTAATACAGTAGATACATCAAGCTTGATGTTACATAAATTATAATGCACTTCATGTTCCTGTACATATTTACATTTAGTAAAAGAATTGTATAATTGCCCAATCCAAATCAAAAGCACTTTTGTTTACCTATAAAATAATTTACAAATGCCTACCTAATCAAGCGCTAATTTCTATTGTTTGAATTATAAATGAAAAGTATTGTGATATAGGGATACCAATATTTAGTAAAGTACAATTATGATACAGAAAAGTATTGTGATATAGTAGAATCATATCAGGCTTCAAAAGTTAAGTTGTATGTCATCGCGATCATCCATCTCTTTTATTACAGCATTTTACGATCAATTTAACTTCCTTAATAAAGACCAGTTTAATCATGTGAAATATTCCAGGAAAGTGTGTAGTGTAGATATTATATGTTGCATAGCTAGTATAATGCAATATATTTAGTTGCATGTTGCATATCAAGCAAATCTTGCATCGTTCTTATACTTATGTATTTGTTGTATCTTTGATTAATCAAACTTCCATTGGGGAATTCCTTCCCAGTTTATTCCTTTATACTCAATTATCAATTTACAAAATCAATAAGGGAAGAACTTGTAGAATAGAATTTATGGAATTCTATTGTTTCTCACATAAACAGTTTCAATTCTTCGACAAGTAAATTAATCATGTTTCATTTATATTTTCATTTATATTGTAATTATCAATTAATAATTTAGGGGTAAAATATGATAGCTAATTAACAACTGATGTAATATTATATGCTATGCATGAGTAATAATTATAATGTATGGTACTTATCACTATCATAAATACATGCGTAGTCAAAACTTTTTTAGTAGAACTTCACATTTGGAATAAATCAAAATTGCAAAAGGGTAAAAATCAATTTCTTTAACTCACTCATTGTCAGTCAAACGTCAATCAAGCTTGAGTTGAGCCTATGAAATTAAAATTTGAATATATAGTAATATATTATATTATTATTATGTAATATCAATAATACCTACACATAGTAAGTAGCAGTGAAAACGTCCTTGGTATTATAAAAAGGGTTCTCTCTCACTCAATTCAATAAGAGATCTTTTATGCTAAATAAAATTTCGTAAGTCTTTCTGTTTCTAATTCGAGTTTCACCTACATTACTGATAGTATATGTAGAGCAGTTTAGTTTACTTTCACATTCGGAATTCCTCAGAATTCGAGACATCGAAGATTCAAGCAATACATAAAAAAGTTTTATCCATAAAAGAAGATATTGAAAAAATATATTTTGTAGCAAGTGAAAATGCAATTTAACTTTATTTTCCAAACTCCTTTCACAAATTCCTCTCTTTTGAAAAAGAGAAACATGTTGAGAAAGTGTAAAGTGAAGAATAAAGGTGAAAGTGGAGCTGAGTTCATTCGTCTCAATTCATTCTCTGAAGAGTTATTTTTCTCTATTCATCTCTAACAAGGCATTCTAAAAAATGTCAGAAGTTTTGTTAAAGAAAGGAAAAAATTAGTTTTGTTTCTTTTTTAAGACATTTCTCAAAGAAAATGTTTAAAAAAGATGCAGATCAAAAACTTGCATCTACATAGTTTGGAACATCAATTACATCATATGTACTACCGATGATCATGATGAAGATCTACTTCTTCTTCTTTCCTGTAAAGGTCCGAAGTTTACTACACATTCATCTTTGTCACGTCGCTCGTCTCAGTCGTCTCTTCTTTTTTCTTCTACTCTTGCTATTTAAAAGCTATGAACAGATTTTCCCCTCAGCCAGTTTGTTCCCTGATTCATCAAAATTGAGAATTTGAGGGAAAATGCTGGCAGTAACTTCAGTTTTATAGATTGCAGGTTTTCATACATTCCCAGAGACTCCCATTGCTACCCAAATGAGCTTTTAAACAATTTCAGCTGGAGTCGGAGAGGCTCATTCATCGAGAGAGGAACGGAAGTTGGTTTCGGTTGCTTCGGTTCCTCCTCGTAAAAGAGGCTTTATCATAAAATCCCTCGTGTGAGCCCCTAGACTCTTGATTATAAGCATAGGATGAGGAAAACGTGGACGTATAATATAAAAGTCGTGAAAAGTAAGAATAAGATTCCGGGTTCCGGTAATCGCTGGATATGGTGGAATCGTGGTGGGGGAAATCGGGGAATTGTGTGCGTAACATTAAGAATCAACCCACCACACAGTCACACAGCTCGCACACCGAGAGAGAGGAGAGATTGTGAATCTAGGAAATATGAAGAGAAATAGGATCGAAGCTGTTGCTTTACGGCCACCTCCTTCTGTTCTGTCACATAAAAATCTCGTAATTTTAATAGTAGATTTAAACGGCCGTAAGCGTGTGGAGCTCTCTGGGTGCCTCTCTTAATAATTTCCCCGAAGAGGCTTTTTATGCCCTCATTTATATCCAGCCTTTTATATTTATTCCTTTTCATTCTCAACCAGGGACTTAAGAATTTTGACGAGAACCACGTAAACGAACCTCCTACACTTCCGCATTTCCCGTGTCTGGAGAGTTGGTAAAAGGATTAGAGAAAGATGCAATAAATTATTGTTTATGCAGGAGTTTAATTGAGAAAATTATTGCATATCTTTAAATAATATAATAGAAACGTTTATACCAACATCAATAATTTAGTTGTATAAGTTTCTTTCTTTTTTATACGATTGTTTATTTAAAAAAGAAAGAAACGTATGGCCCGCCCTGTATATAGAATTCATAAATTTTAGATCAAACAAATAAGAAAATTAAATGAACTTTACCATTTAGAAAAAGGTAACATGTAATATCAATCTAAATAAAAGTAGGGGGAAGACCATAGAGGATCTAATGCAATAGGGCCTAAATACTAAAGGGTCTAAAACAAAAGGACTTAAACCAAAGGAACTAATGCTAAAGAACCTAAGTATAAAAGGATCTAAGTATAGGGTCTAATATTTATGAAGAAACTGCAGATCTTAATGAAATGCAAGAATCTTAATAAAAATTAGATTATGGACATAGCTTACTACAGCTCAAGGAAAAATGTATTAGTATATATTCGAGTTTGCAAAATACTTTTATTAGTTAGTTTGCAAAATATTTTGTATTACGTGACTGTGCAACCATCCATGAAGAAAATTAAACGTTATATATTTAATTCTAACTGCAAAAGTATAAATAATTTAATAAACGGCTATACTTATATCCAGTATAAAATTCAGTCGTGAAAATATATGAAAAAGTAGGCAGGTACCTTTGTTAATAGTTTATTTATACGTAAATATTCAAAGCGTATTTTTTCAAGCAAATATATAGTATTTTTGAAACATAAGTTCTGAACAAAAAAAGATGTAAATAGGGACTATTGATCCGATGAGGGTTCCGAAGCTTGAGGGGTAAAAGCGAAGAAGAACAACGGTAAGATGAAGGTTCAGATCGCTGCGGAGGAGGAGGAACCGTGGCGAGACAAACACTTGGGAATTTTAATGGTTGTGAAACCGAAGTTCATTTCCTCTCGTGGGGTCGTAAAAGACCGAAGTACCTTTATGCCTCTTCAATAATAATCATTTGGAAATGTTTATGACCTCCTCTGTTCCCTCAAAGCCTCTGTCCGTCACAATTGCAACTTTTTTTTTCTTTTGCCCTGCATGATGAACCCTTTAATAGCGCTCATCTCCGACTTGACTCTAATCTCTCCACTCTACTTGCCATATTTTTACAAACTAACATCGCAGAATTTCATTCAAAAACATTTTAATTGCACTTATAGACATTAGCCTCATAGCTTCTTCTAATTAAATACAAAAAAGTAGATTATTTTTATTCATCAGTTTAAACAATGTGTGTTTGATAAATTCTTTTACCAATTGTTATACATAGAGCATGTTATTGAGTCTTATAATATAAGTAGATACGCAATTTGATTTTTGTGAAGATAATGGCAAAAGAAATAAATCATGAATGGTTGGGTACTTGGAACTGAAGTTTTAACTGATTCCTCTTCAATGAATTCGTACTGATTCCTCTTCAATGAATTCCTACTTATCCTTTAGCCACAAAAGATTGAGAATGTGGAATAGATGAGTAGTTGATTAGGACATTAGAAGCACAAAAGAATAAATTATGTGTGTTTGTCATGTTTAACATATCAGATCAAATAAATTTTTTATTATGCTTTTTCCTTTTGAATTGATCCCTTCCGTATCAATTTCAATAGATCAATTTGAACTTACAGGTAAATTATAAAGGTAAATTATAAGTCGTAAATTATATTATAAGTTATGTCTCTTATAAGCTATACTTTTAGTTTTAATTTTTAATCATAATGGAGGCAAACGACGATTCATTGAATAATATAAAAATATCATTGTCAATTTCTTATTGTATAAATATAAATCATAGCATAGAGATCAATTAATTGACTCTTTAGTTATTTACTTTGATTG
This sequence comes from Neelides folsomi, assembly GCA_034687125.1. NCBI lineage: Eukaryota > Metazoa > Arthropoda > Collembola > Neelipleona > Neelidae > Neelides > Neelides folsomi. Next base: position 29,914 of record JAQGBZ010000154.1, on the reverse strand, counting down.
ACGGAGTATGTAAATAAATAGAAGATAGGAGTACAAAGATCATTTCAGTATATGAGGTATTGAATGAAGTATCGGGCCTATGCCTATGTTGGGGGCATATACCAAACGTGGTTTTAACATGAATCTCATTGGTTCAACCGTTGGGATTCAAATCGAGAGAAAGCGGATGAGTCAACGGAAGGCGCCAACAAGCACAACGGACAGACAAAAACACTCCCATTCCCATCTCATAACAGCCATAACAATGCAAAAGAGGACCGAAAGTTCTCTCTAATCTACAAATTGCCTTTGACAACTGATTTTTTAATTACCACCGTCGACTCGTTAAATCCTAAATTAAAACACCGTGCAAGGGGAAATTTTGAGACATCAAAATAACAGCTTTTTTCGAAGACTGAAATCAACGAAAGTGAAGGTTCTATTTTACCATGTCGGACGACGCAGATGAATTTGCACTTGTAAGTTCACTAACTTTTATTTTAATAATATAAAGAGAGTTTAATTAGTGATAATATAAATAAGTTATATAACTACCCTGTAAAAATCTCGAGATCATGACTAAATAATAATTTTGTCGATTCAGAATTAAAATTATAAAAATTTCAGTAAATCATTATTTCTAAATTTTATTGTAGAAAATGCTTCAAAGGGCGAAAGCACGAAGTATAGCCATCGCTGAATCATTGAATAAGGACAAGGAGAATTCCTCCTCCACTTCAACATCCTTATCTGTTTCGGGGTTGTCGAGCGACGGAAAGATTGACGCACTTCTTCAGAAGTACGAGACACCGAGGAAGGCTAAAGAGGTCCAAGATCATGCCGTTGTCAACGAAAGGTCTCGCTCGCGTTCTCGATCTCCACTCAAGGGATCGCATAAATCTATCAATGTGGAAGAAGAAAAGTCCGAGATTATTGCGTCTTTATCCGGGCCCTTGAAAGGAGCTTTGAAAAAGGTGAGCTTTGAATTTACCGAAGAACAGAGGAACGGAGACTCAGAGGAAGAATCATTGATGGAAGAGGAAGAGATGGACGTTGAAGCTGCAAAAGAAGAGGACAAGGGGGCTGAATCATCTGATGAAGAATTTAGAACTCCAATTGGAAGAGATCCGGATAGATCAACCCGTGGCGGAGTTTCCGTTGAGACAAAACGTAACCTGAGCCAGTTGGGAAAACTTTATGGCGAGGCTCCAATTGCTTCACCGGTTCATTCCCATTCAGTTCTTGAGAAGACTCCGACCGAAAGCACTTCAGTTTTTGTCACAAATTCTGCATCGAGGAGAACGAGACTTCATGCACTGGCTAAAACGATCAACAATTGGGAAGACGACACCAGCTACCATGCTGCTTCACCAACTTCTCGCTTTAGCTTCAATCCTAAGAAGCCTCATAGCCCGACAAAGTCTTTTCTTGGGGTTCAAGACAAATCTATGGTGAGGGGAAGCTTAAATACTAACAAAAATATTAAAAGCAAATTAACCACAATGCCAAAAGCCGAGGTTGATAATTCTGTAGAAACTCTCGATTCAAGCGTAGTTTCAAGCGTTAGTAAAGTAGAGCCTTCCAATTCAAATCTTTCACTCGATGAATCTGAGGCAAACGTTGGTAACAACTTAGATGTAAGGCAGAATGGATCAAAGAGTTTAGCTTCTATAATTTCCGGAAAATGGAAAAGCACCGAAGATCTTGTTGATTCTGGATCAAAAAACTGTAGTTTACAACTGGATGATTCAATTGTAAAAGCGTTGGTAAGAATATTTTTGTAGCTGATGCTGATATTGGACGATTTATGCAAAAAATGTCTTAAATGACTTACTTACCTTACCTGACAATGAGTGACTATTTTCAAGGATTATTATAAGTCCTGTTTATTTGCGCTTACACTAATAAAATAAATTTATTTAATCTTAATAAAACAATCAACATTAATATTTTAATTATTCCATTATAGGAGGCTCAGGGTTATGTTCAGAGTGACTCTAAAACCAAATTGATGTACGAGTTTCGTAAAGAGAGATCCCGTTCATGCTCACCAGAAAAGAGCCCAAGAAAATACACTTTGCCTTCTCCTCAGAAGCCTCCGTCTGCAACGAAGAGAGCTGGAAGTCCTGTTCGCCCAACACCAATCCACAGCAGCCCAAGTTCTGCTAAGAGAGGAAGCACAAGTTTTCTGGGCAGAGATATGGAACTTGAAGAGGATGAAGGAAAACCGACATCGGTGGTCAAAAGCCGAGCCGCTGCAATTTCAAAAGCCCACGAAGCACAACAACAGCAACAGCAGCGAAAGATTGACGTCCCGATTGTGAAAGCTTCAGTCGCATCCAAAACTGCCATGTTTGAATCAAAGGCCGACCAGAAGCAGACAATTCCCGAAAAAGATCCGGCTGAACTCTCAGTGGCTGAAAGAATGAAATTGTTTGAAAAGCAAGATTTTCTTAAGCCTCCGTTTCCTCAAGCAGCCAAACAAGCTCCTCTTTCTGCAAGAATTCCCAAGAACTTTGCTCCTAGGGATAATTCTCCCAAGAAAGGTTTTACGATTAGTACACTTTAATCTTTAATTATCCCTAATATTACTTTTCATTACACAATTTTATTAAAGTTTAAATAAGTAAAAAAAATTAGGCTTATTAATATTACTCAAAGATCTATTTTTTTCTAGATAATGCAAATCAGTCTTTCATGAATCTGAAAGGAACTGTTGGAAACCAACGAAAGATGTTCGAAACGAGTCAAAAAGAAACCGCAAGGGCGATTCCCATTGTCCAAGAGGAGGACAGTTCATCTGAGGATGAGGTAATGAGTGCTCCATCGGGACCTCCTCCGCCACCACCACCAATGCCGACTTCCAGTATGCTGTCCTCTCCAAGGAAGAATTTAGAGGACAATGAGAGCAAATGGAGCATGAGAGCTTCGCCAAAGGACATGTCACGCAGATCCATAAGTTTGTCACCTGAGCGATCGCCCAAAAGAAACTCCGCTTCCCCATCCAAAAGAAGGAGCGTTTCTCCTAAACATAATTATCCAGGGTCAAGGGATGTAAAAAGGATTAAAGTTAACGAGCCAAAGGATGGTCGGATGTATCCCTCTCTGACTGACATTGAGGCGACCGAGACTGAGACGGAGGCTGAAAACTACGATGACAACGAGCGTTATGAGCCAGAAGAATCGATGGAGTCTGAAGCTTCGATTATGAGCGGAGCGTCTCTTGGGACTCATATTGAAAAGGAGGCTAAAAAGAACAGCCCTGTCAGGAGGAACATTCGCTACAGACCTTCAATTGATGTGAGCTTTCTTTCACTTTAATTTCAAATCCATTAAGCTGATTGCCAATTTTAGCGCCACTCAACCACTTCCTTTATGTGTCGACATGTCGACGCCTTGATGGATGAAGCATTGGAAGGTCAAGACTTTACGTTGGACACCGTGATTGAGGTATTCAATACAACCAATTCACATTTTTCTTTTCATTCTCATTTTAACTTTTGTATTAATCTAGACTATCATGAAATAATTCTATCCTAGTGTCTTGAAGGCTGATAACTTTACTTAACTTTTACACTTTGCATTTTAGGCCATTAAGTCATAGTTAGGCTTACGTACATAAAGTAAGTATACCTAAAGCTAAAGCTATTATAAAATATTTACAGAATTTAATTAATTGTAATATTGTAAGCTTAATGTTAGTGGAGCTTATCAGTAAATTGCACAAGTACTAATTTATTAGATTAACAATCTTATACTTACAATTAGTGTGGATGTGGTTTGCTTATCAACTTTTTTACTTTTACTTTACACACATATTTAAAATATGATAGAAATCATAATGTGTAAGATCCCTATAGTACAGATATATTATTCAAGCGTGCTTACTAAATTTTATATTTACATAAATACATAATACATCATTTTAAAAATATTTTATTGTTGAATTACTCATTTACTTGCGGTTTTGGTTTAATGTTTTAGTGTGTTTAAGATGTTATATTGTTATATGTTTTATATTTACATTTTTCAAAAGAAGATATACCGTACATAATTTATAGACATACATACAGTTATGTCTGTCAGAACAGTACAAAGTCCGTTTATTCCTTTATTAATAATAACATTATTAAGTGATGACATGTAATTATGAGCTTTGAATTACTGAAAAATTAATTTATCAATAGTCTTTCATCTCATCTATGTATAAACTCATATCTCAAGAATTGTGTATATGCGTATTAGATAGTGTAGATACATAGAGTACATACGGATATACAGGGTGAGGCTAAAGTCGCTTCGTTTTGTTCAAAATCAATCATATCTTTATTCTTTAATCGATTTTTATTAAAATTGGCTGGTATCTTCCTTAGAGTATATCATATCATATAAAAATGAAATTTAACTTTTTAATTAAGCTAAATCTTGGCATCGATACACAGAAAACCTCCTTTCTGAAGTCCTTTTCTGCGAGAAATCACGTTTTCTCAAAGAAAAATGACTGTCGTTTATTTAATGTTTAACCATTGCTGCTTATATTGCTATCATAAAAGATTTTTATCAATGATCACCTTTAAGTTATTAAATGATTAAAAAACAAAGCGACTTTAGCCTCACCCTGTATATGGTACATACCTATACATACTAAAAACAAAAGTTAATGTCATAAATTGATGATCTTTATAAGAATTTACATCAGGGTGTCATATTGTATCTCTTCTTGATGATCATTGAAATGTTTAGTGTTTCTTTTCAATCTATATATTATATAGGCACGATATATCTGTATGCAAACTAATACATACTACAGATACTTGCTCAACTTGCTCATATCTAATTTCATATAAATACTTACAAGAAATTGACTGATATCATAATGATATACTTATTATGAATCATTAGTCATAAAATAAACACTTATTTATGTATTAGTCCTTGAGAAGTTTATAAATGAAGTTTATAAATGAGTCTGTGAATTAATCTTAATATCGAATATCATCATTATACCTTGATATTTGTAATAATGTATTTACATAGTCTGTCAGGTACGATGTCTCTTAATGTTTCCTCGTGAAAAAATGCAAGCTCATTGTATTCTGTCTCATCTTTATTGTTTCACATGTTTCACTTGTTTTATGCGAAGAGCCAACTGGATGCCCCAGCCGCCTCGACCCCTGTTCATACAAAGATAGAGGAGGAGAATGAAGAGTCTGGAGGAACTATTACAGCAGAAGGGTCCAAGCAATCCTGGAGATTGGCAGAAGAGTTGGCAGCCCTTGAGGAAGAATCTTTAGTTCGTCTCTCTCGCCAGTCGGCTCTTAGGAACTCTACTACTGCTTCTTCCTCTGCCACTCTCATAGCCAATTCTGCTTGCATAGAGAAGAGTGTCCTCGAGGGCCACTCTCCTCGCCCACACTCTTCTGCTTCCCATTCCCGCTCTTCATCTCAGGTTACTTTGATTTAAGCATTTTTTATTTCAAATGCACACCTTGTAGTATAGTAATTTATTAGCTTACGTCATATTATAAGCAGCTGATGAGTGAACAGAACGTTTGGTAGAGTAGACATTAAGATATAATGAGGTTTGTATTAGGACTCGGATCCCATTGTCGCTTCTTCACCTTTGAAGTTGGAAGATTCACCAGCCCCGCTCTCGCAAGTTCCCCTTCTGCACACCGTATCTTTCTACAGAAAACAGCAATCACAGGTAATTTTTGATAAATTCTTATTTTTACTTTCTTATATATTTTTTATTCTTATAACTTGCAATGTTCCCAAACTCCAAAAGCTTAGTCAAATCATTTGCATGGCATGAAGCATTATTTAAATAAAATTTTATTACATTCGAAGTTTCAATGTTCACTTTTGTTGATTAGAACGCGACGTCAACTTTGCGTACTCAAAAAAGGGGCATGGGGACTGTTGAGGAAGAACGTCTTCCTTCTCCCAACAAAGAGCTCGCTAAACAAGCGTCTATAAATGAGCAAATTAAAAAACTCGAAGATGAGGTGAGATGACTTATTTTATAACTAAAAACGATGAATTGATAATTAGTATTGTCCATAAAATTACTTAGTTTGATATTCCTTTACAAGTATTTAAAAAAATTAATTTTTAGGTTATGGGCCATCAAAAGAACATTGCTCAAGTTAGCAAAGCCCTCAATCTGTGCAAATCAACAGTTGAGTTTTCTGAATCAACCGAAAATGTTGAATGCGAAAAAGTTCTACTCATTGCTAGTGAGTTTCTATCTTTTAAAAAAACATTATACATTAATTAATCTACATTTAAGATTATTTAGTCACTGTTTGTTAGTGTATTCAACAGTTTTAACCTTTTAACACCATATTTATTGAATAGCTGAAAAACGAATGGCAGCCATATCAGAAATTCACCGACTTAAAACCGACGGAGCATTGGGAATCGATCGATATTCGCCTTCAAAGGCTGATCTTGGACCTTCGAGCAACGGGAATTTGAGTATCAGTGAGATCAGGATTCAATTGAAGAAAGAGATTATCAATCGAGCATGTAAAGAAGAAGCAGTTCTTCATTTCTTCGCTCTTTTAAAGTATAGAACTCATGTTGAGCATTCTTCTCTTGTTTCCTTTGGGCATGGCGTTTCATCTCCCAACATTCATGGCGGTGTTCTTTCATTCCCAAACACTTTTAATATCAACTCACTCGAGCCTGATTTTAAAGTGAGACTGGAGATCTATGTGCTTAAAACAATGAAAGAGTTTCTTCCACATGAAGCAAAATATCATATCAAAAAAGTAAGTTTTATACCATACATCAACTTCAAAGGTTTATTAATTTAATTAGTATAAGTAGAAATGCATATTTATTTAACTTTGATTACTAATTTCAGCAAGAGACAAAGGGCAAGAGTTTATTGACTCCAAAAAAGAACAAGTCTTTGAAGACTCCAGTGACAGCGAGTCCCGCTGGACCAAATGCTGTCAGAACTAGCAACTTCAGAATGGAAGGATTTCTCTCCATTGATATTTCGACCCTTCAGAGAAGTCATTGGAATCTCGAACGAGTTCTGTATACGAGCCCATTGGAAGGAAGTCTCTCCATGAGAATGAATTGCTCAGCAGTTGGAGGAATCGAAGAACGTGGATTTCTCACTCTTTTCGATGATGTGTCTGGATTTGGAGCTTGGCGTAGAAGATGGTGTAAACTCACACCTTCAACTCTCGCATATTGGATGTATCCTGACGATGAAATGACCAAGGTATAAATTAATATATATAAATAGACTTTTTTGTCTTAAAGGGGCGGTATAGAGACGATGATGCTAATAAAACAAATAATTTTAGGAACCAATTGGTGAAATCGCTCTTCGTTATTGTGTGACAACGAGAGTTGGGCCATGCAACCGCGATGTTTGCGCTAGAATGAACACTTTCCTTATTGTCACAACGAGGGAAGTGAGGGACGACGACGCCGAGTCTTTGACCACTGCTGTTCATGGAGATTATACTGCCATTCGTCATCTTATGTCGGCTGACACAAAAGAGGAGAGAGATGTTTGGGTTCGACAATTCAATAGAGCCTTGGCAAATCTAAGAGCTTGGGATCCGCATGCTCGGTCGCCTGATGACACCCTTTTCTAACTTTAAACTTTAGTTTTATAAACAACTCTGTCAAGAAATGAAATGACTTTTATAGTTTTATAAGTTTTTATACGTTAATTTGATTATTTGACATATACCTACCATGTAATGTAATGAGTTGTAACTTAACAGTAAGATTTGACTTGCTTTATGATTATGCGGCAAATAAGCATCAAAAGATTAATTATTGATTTTAAAATTCTTTTAAATTAATGTTCTTTAAGTTGTATCATAAGTGTATTTGTCAGTAGCAAAATTTTAAATTGTATAGAATTTAATTTCACAAGTTCATAAGTAATTGTGAAGATGACATAAATTAAAAAGTTTCTTCATAAATTTTTTATCTAAAAATAATTAATACAAGCCCAATCACTTTCTTTAATTTATTAAATATTACCTATTTGTTTGTTAGCTAGCTTATTCTGAATAAATTAATGCTGCAATAAATTAACACCCGTACATTAATTTACAAACAATTATTTTTACATATCAATACAATTGTCAGCATCATGCACAAGTAAAAAATTACCTTGACCTTTCACTAATAAAAAACGTAACTAGCATTATTTGTTTAGGAGACTTATGTACTTACCTAATTAGCTTTGAATTATTTGTGTAATAATGGAGGAATCTATCTGTTATCTTTCTAAAGACTTTTTCATTTGAAATGTCTTAAATATTATATCTCTTATACCATCGTCTCAATTTTGGGGGAAATCTGGAGGAATTCTTTGCTATAACCCATATTTTTTATGAGAAGAAATGACTGGCATTTTGAAAGCCAGACGAAATTTAATTAAGTTAATTAACAAAATGAAGAATTTTATGATATAATGCTTTACTTAATTAATTTCAGTGATTATGATTAGCTATGCTATTACCAATCTGATTACCTTATGATACTAGATAATTTATAATCATTCATAAACATAAAGCTTAAAATCCATAATAATACACACCTAATATCATCATTATCATTAGCTATAATATATACTTATAGTTAATGTATTTTTATATTGTTTTTTTGGTATTTGAATAGTCTTGAATCACGATTTTTATATGATTGGAATATACATAGCATGACAATAAATAAAACTAGAAACATGATACAGAAACAAGTACATTAACCAGTTGAGTACATACGTATATATTAGTTATTGTATTATACATATATATATATATACATTATTTTAACATTATAATTTATGAACTTTCATAACCCCAACATATTGTTAAAGTCGTGTCAGCTTTCTCCGTATCATGTGTTCCTTATCCCCCATGGAAGCATACAAATTAGTCTAATACCAATAGCGTATACAACACGGGGGTAAATTTCTCTCCACTGGAAACACACATATCAATCTAATATTGATAATGTGTGCCATACGGAGTAAAGAAATGCTTGTGAATAGGCTGAGACAGACTGCAATGGGCCTCTAGGCCTGCGAGGCTATGATGGTAACATCACAATCTCTCCAATATAAATACATGTGATTTTTATAAGGATACCGAGAAGTCGCCGTTTGGTTTATTAAATAAAAATTTAGTTGAAATGAATAATACTATTAAAATGGCGCTTAAAATAGGAATGCGAGGTTTTTTCGCAGATTTGGACTTGTTCTCACTAATTTTACCTTTGTTAACTAATATGGTTCGTTACACACTACCTCAACGAATTTTTATTTTAAAAAGTTATATCAAAAGTGTTAGTTTTGAGATGACAATTGAAGAATTTAGAGAAGAACATGGAATTGGTCTTAAGAAAATGACAATCAAAAGGCTTTTTGACAAGTTCAACGGAACCTGATCTGTTCGCGACAAAAAGGTGAGAATAAGACACGTCCTAACTCCAGAAAGAGTCGCAGATATTGGAACAGCGATGACAGCCAGCCCCGGCAAGTCTGTACGAAGAGTTTCCTCTCAATTCGGAATTTCGACATTTTCTGCACACACTGCAGTGAGAAAATTGCTTCATTTACAACCATATAAAATCAGAGTAATGCATGCTTTTCGCCCAACTGATTACCAGCAAAGAATAACATATTACCAATTCATTTTATCGAACAAGATGAATTGGACAACTGGTATTGGACAGATGAAGGATATTTCTATTTGAACGGCTATATGAATTCACAGAATTCAAGGTGGTGGTCATCAGAAAACCCTCACAAGTTCATTGAGGTAGGTAATTGTAATTTTAGGTAAATGTAAATGTAATTGTAATTTATACTTATTGAAAATTAATTAATTGATTACCTATATAATTTTATTATATATTTTCCAGAACCCACTTCATTCACAAAAGCTTGGAGTTTGGGTTGCAATCTCAAGAAGCAGGATTCTCATCTATTTTTTTGAAGGCACAATAAAATTTATTGTGCCTTCAAAAAAATAGAAAACCCCGCTGTACATACAGATTTTGGAAAATTTTATCGATGACCTTCCACTTAGACTCAGAGACCGGACATTTATCCAGCAGGACAATGCCCCGCCACATACTTCATATGAGTCCATGAACTTTTTCGAAGCAAACTTTCCCGGTCGCCTCATCCAGTTTCCGCCTCGATCCCCTGATCTTACACATACGGACTCCTACATCTTTGCTCGAATAAAAAACAATGTTTATTCAAATAATCCTCGTCAACTGGGAGATTTGAGGAACAACATTTTAGAAGTCGCAAGAATCGGCACAGAAGAACTGGTCAGGGTTTTTGGGAACATGAGGCGCTGAGTAGAAATATGCCTAGAGCAGAATGGTCAACATTTTGAACATTTAATTTAAATAAACGGTGATTTTAAAATGAGTATCCTTATAAAAATGGGTTTATATTATTTTCCCAGTCTAATAAGTAACTATCCCAGGATAGATTAAATACTTTTTCCCAGTATGTAATCTTCCCAGTATATTTAAAAAATGCCAGTTAATAAATTAATATTGCCAGCAGTTATAATAAACAATATTTTATTAAATTAATTAAACATGTTTAATATTTTAAAAAAATTAACTGAATTATATAATTATGAACAAGCAGAGCTTTTTTAGCAGGAATTCAATGTGATTTAAAAGATATTATTAAGGTGTGTCAATGTATACCTCATGATTTATCTTATCATTATCATATCATCCTGATATGTATATAAACGTTATTTTATAATAAAATACATACTGTGATATTTTACTTTACTGACTGCCAATGTTACATTTTTATACTGGGAACTTTTACTGACCGTCCTGGTAAAGGTATCAACTGGGAGTTTTACTTTTTTTTATCCTGGGAAAGTTATTTATTTAACTGGGTCCTTAATTGGTACCCTATAAAAATCACACTCTGAAATCCTACCTCTTATATTGTAATAATGTTAATAAAACCTCCGAAGATGTTATCTTAACTGGATTTACATTACAAGAATACAAGCCATATACAGGTAATACAAAGTTAATAGTTATGTTTATGTATCTGCAATACTTACATACGAGACTGCGTGGGTATTGATAGATATGTAATACTCAAATCACTCAGCTTTTCACAGAGCATTGTAATGATGACAAGTAAGACTAATTAATTATAAATAAAGCTAAATGTTACATTAGACATGCACATCTCATAATTTGGAATAAGAAAACCAATCTAACATTAAGTGTAAGTTTAATCATTTTAATGTATTCCTTCCCATCCAATTATTTTCACAAGGCACGGTTTTCCAATTACTTCAACTTTCAATTTATCCTTATGAATAACTCACCAATATTTTTAGTATGCCAATTACCAATAATGTAATATCGTAAAAATCGGTTATTTACTCGTGGTCTCGAAAGTGAAATGAATCTCTCAATACAATTTTCTTTGAGTAGTTCCAATAAAGTAATTATTTACTCATACATTAAAATACTTCATGTCCTCCACACCTTGTTTGTTTTTGAGGGAACAAAAGTAAACATGAATTATGAAGTCTTTTCACATAATTATTCTCCACTAAAGTCCCATGCTCTTGACTTTTTTAATAAATTTAATAAAACGGTTGCCGTATATAAAAAGTTTAGTGAGATTGATGAAGCCATTTTAATAAACTCCTCAGATATCATGGAAAATCAAATTGTTCGAACCGGTGGGATAGAACACAAGGACCATTATTTATTTTATGAAAGTTCCGAAGAAATCTTAAGGGATTTTTTACAAAACGAGCAGAATGTGAAACGTCTCAGATTCAAGTATGGATTTATTGTCGGAGGAATGAAAGAAGTTGCTAATTTTAAGTTTTTGATCGAACCAGAAGAGTTTCGCAATGGAGAATATGATCTTCGCGATCAGGTCGTTCTCCGTCCCATGAATTGGGTCAACTTTAGAAAAAGATCTTTGAAAGTTTCCAATTGTAAAGCCCTGCCTTTCGCCTTCATAGATTCGAAAACGAACACTCCTGATGGGATTTTTGTAAGAGTTTTTAAGGTAGCTCAAAAAATGTATAACACAACGTTTAAATTTCACGGTGATTTAAATCAAGTCGTGGGGTTTAAGACAAAAAACGGGACTTGGAACGGAATGACAGGGGCGGTGATTTACGGCGAAGCAGATTTCGGAGTCGTTCTGGCCCATTCTTACTATAAAAATAAATTATTAGATTGGACGACATTAGTTTTAGTTGAAAGTGTCATTTTTACAACAAGATTGCCCAAAATTCTGGCAGTGACTTGGGTCGGAATTTTATACCCTTTAAACTTGTATGTTTGGGTAATGACAATTATCTCTTTTGCTCTCATTTCGTTGGTTTACATTTACACCTTGAAACTTAATGTCAATGTTTATGGAAAAGACCTACCAATAATGAAAAATAGAAAGAAAGTAAAAAGTAGAAAAGAAGAGTCTTATATAGCTTATGGCTGTATAGCATCATTAACGATCTTCCTGGAGCAGAATCTTAGAGAAGTGAAAAGAACAAGAATTTTAACTATCACTACGCTTATTTTTACCCTTATTGTTCTCACGGGTTATCGGAGCAATTTGGTTTCTTTCCTTACGTTTCCTCTTAAAGATATAGTCCCTGAGACATTTCAGGAACTTGAACAGAACAAAGATTTTAAAATTGAAATCATTTATCTGGGAGGAACTTTATTTGCTCTTTACAATCAAAGCACGAATCCAACGATAATGAAAATTAAGCAAAGGATGCATTTGGAACCAGATTTTGAAAAATGCATTTTGAAATCAGCCATTGACGATTCAACTGCTTGTATTGGATGGAGGAACTCAATTGAATCTACGATTGCGAAAACTTTAACTATCAGCAAGACATTTGACCCGATGTTTTTTTCCAAGAAACCATCTCATTGGATCATTCTTTGCATTTTTGCCCAAAAGGGTTCAATATATACAAGAGGATTGAGTTATTTTATTTCTTGGGCAAGAGACACGGGACTTGTCGGGAAATGGGTTAAAAATATTAATAATGACCTTAAAACAATGGGATATGAAAAGCTAATCAATAATAAAGAATCAAAAGTATATCAAGAACTTAAAAAAGCTCTTCAGAGTACTTATACTGGGCTGAAGAAAATGAAATTGGAGAATTTCGCATCCACTTTTATGATCTATATAATGATCTTTATCTTAAGTAGTCTAGTATTTGCTTATGAAATGATTAAGTTCAATTATTATAATATCAGACTCTCAATTGTAAATTATTATTTATATTATATTAAAGGATATTATTGATCCGAATTATTGAACCTTGTGTGTGGTTGAATTCAGCAATAAAATTATGAAATCACATTTAGTAACGTTTCTTAATTATCGACTTCATATACCATATGTACATATGTTTGCAATATTAATAATTTGAAGTTATTTACTATTATGATAATTGAACAAAGAATAATAAAATGAATAAACATGTATAGAATTCAATCTATAATATTAGATAAGATTGTCCATAAAAAATTTTATAGGAAGATAAAAATTTAAATGATGAAGATGAAAAACTTTCAATTTCTGTCATAAATCAAGTTCCAATTTTTTTCTGTACATAAGGCTTTTTTGCAATCTTTCAATTTATTCAAAATGGAAATTGTACAGTTTGAGCAGAGAGGCCATCAAGTTCAAGTCATATTACCGAACACGGGATTATGCCGACAAATACTGGGGCCGTACTCCTCATACGCAGCCTTTGTGTGGCACACTTGGTAGAATTCCGGCTAAAGTAATAAAAAAGTTAAATTTTAAGTTTGATTTTTTTAAATTATATCCAAATAAAATGAGCTATATTAAAGTTAATATAAATTCTTACCGTGCTTGCAAGCATGCTCCCACCAAACCAAACAGCATATCGTTGCATGTGATGAGATATCACTTGAACATCGATTGGTTTTGGCTAAATAAACATTAAAAGTTGAATTTTAAAAATGCTCAAAACTTGATTTGTCCGTTGGACTGTTACATACCTTGATCCTGTTTCCAGACAATGACTCAGAGAGTTTAAGTCGACCATCGACAACTCTCTTAATGTCTCTCTGTAATCGCCGTCCAAAGTCTCTGAACATCGTTGATCCTCCCGAGAGGACAATAGATTGATACAATGGTCTCCTCACATCGATAGGACAATTTTGGATAACATTGTCTACAATCTCACTTATTGGAGTCACAAAATCTGGATTAGCGAACTGAAAAAAAACATTTTCTCATTATTTATTGGTTTTTAATAGTTAAACTTTTAAACATAACATATCATCAAATTATAAATAAGAATTGTGTCCAATATAAATTAAAATTAATTATTCACCTCTGGGTGGAAAAAAATCTCTGGGCCTAGAAAACGTTCATAGCCGACATCAACACTAAATGGTTGTTTTGTCACAGAGTTAACTCCATCAAACTTCTTGATCCATTTAGATGGATCAGAATCATACTTGGCGAACTCCTTTGCAATATCAGGACAAATGTAGCAGAACCGTTCTTTGATTGCTTTGGCCGTCTCGAGACTTTGTTCTGGAGGAATCCCCACTTCCCGTTCTCGTAAAAGAGATTGAATGAAGTATGTAATATTGCGCCCGGCGATTGGAATGTGCTTAATGCAACTTCCAATAACATACCCCTCAGCCTAAAATTACAAATTAAGCTTTATCAAGTATACTTCTTATTTCTTATAAATTAAGTATTTGACATTTTTATTATTCTTATCAATATAATTATTATGTATTTACGCACCACAGGAATGACATGAGTAACTCCGTCACCGCTATCTATAACGATGCCAGTTAATGTCCGTTCTTTCATTGGTCTTGAAGCCCATGATGCCGCTAAGGCTAAAACAGCTTGTACGGCTATGTACAGACCCGGGACATTGAACGACTCGAACATAATTTCTGGCAAATAATAAAAACAATTTTATTAGCATTTTAATGAAAATCGATGAATTTTCCTATTGATTGTAGAAAATGAGTTTTATTTTTATGTTTAATTCACCTGCCGTATATTCACGGTTTTCCGGAGTATTTAAAGGGGGTTCAGTAAGTAGAAAATGATGATCTTCAGGCTCAGCACGAAGGTACTTAAATATACATTGTTCCAAAAATTTCTCCATCAAGTCCCAGTCTTCCACCAGACCATGACGAACGGGATACTAATGAGACGAATTAATATTGAATAAACTCAGTTAATAATTTGAATTCCTCATTATTGAAATAGAAAGTGGGTGATCAAAGTTTAATTGATGCAACGAACCTTGACAGCATAACCAGGATTCTCAAATGCTTCATCCCCAATGAAGAAGTCCAAATCCTCAACTCCCTTTGTAAGTCTCCTTGTACTCTGCTCCCCGATCTTGGCCGACTCCCGAATTCCAATCGCCGAAGGAAAAATAAACTGTGGTTCCTTATTACCCGCAAACCCCAATTTGGTATATCTGCGTCAAAAACATCCAAGTTAAATCCCTCCTCCATTGACCCATCAACAAACAATGATATAAATTTAATACAAATAGGTCAAATGCAAACATCGAAGCAACAACAAGATCATAGATATTATTATCATTAAAAGAGTTAAGTTAGGAAAAGTTAGGGTGGGGTGAAGTTTATTACTCACCCGGTGCCGACGTCAATGACGCACGCAGGGAGTCTCCCGGCCATGTTCGACCGGACTGATCAAACCAAGATTTACGAATAGCAGTAGATGATGGGATGGAAAGACTTATAGAGTCCGATGGGCCATTTAATCCTTAATTACTTAAAGAGGTTGACAGGATCGGATGGAGGAAGTCGAGGAAGTGTCTTGATAAGATTGTTGACTTTTCGCTACTCCTTCAAATGATGTCTACCATAGGCGTCAGACGGCATGAGCTCCGTTCAACCCCACACGACGGCTTGTATAAATTCTGTCCCAACCACCCCAAATTGTCAGTATGGGAAAGATAGGAAATCCCTTTCCTATCCTTTCCATATAATGAAATCCGAAGCCCCGGTCTCCTTCTCTCCATAGCGCGATTCCCAACGTCAACAAAGAAAACTCATAAAGAACCACGCTTCGACTTTTCACTTTACTCCTTTTCCGCTCTGTCTCATTTTCAGTCCAAATTCGTCCTCGACCTTTTAGTTTGGTCTTGCTAAGTTTGTCGTCGTAGTCGTTTCAAGTGCCAAGATGAGTTTGTCGAACGGGAACGGTTATAAAGAAATTGGAGCTGGAGATTGCTTGGATTTAAATGTTTCAGCCTCGGGTAAGAGAATAACAAAATTTAAGAATAACAACAACAACCATTGTATGATCTTTCTTGCTTAACTGAAATCTTTCAGTGGCTCCAGTGTTAATTCATCTTTAAAATTATTGAAATGTTAATTAGCTAAAGCATAATATGGTTATTGCATTTATCTTTTTATTCATATTTTAGAGAGTTCAAAGGGAGGTGTTGCTTATGAAGTTAAGCTGCGAGATTCGAGTGGGCCTCCACCAAAGATCAACTCTCCTATTACTGGAATGAAACGTGATTTGTCTGCTGAGATGATTAAGCAAAAACTTGTTGCTGCTGCTGAACGTCGACAGGTGAGGGAATTTCATTGTCACTTTCAATTGTATTCTAATGTTTGTGATTACGAGTCTATTTACATATGAATGAATTTAAATTGAATAGTCGGTCGAAGCTGAGAAAAAGGCTCATCTTGCTGAAAAGTTTAGAAAGATTGATGAAGCGACCAAGAAAAAGATGGAAGAAGAGGATCTCTTCAAAAATTCGACTCAAGAGAATTTGGAAAAAGACATCCAAACCCACATTGAGAAGCGAGAAACGCAAATTAATGCGCTCAAGAACAAACTTAGCAGCCACGTTCGTAACTATTTTTAATAATACCTTTAGGCTTCAGGCCTTTATTTTAGTCGATTCGGAGAATTGGGGATTAGAACCTTCAACTTTCTAGATTTATAATAAGATTGTAAATTCTTAGCATTCGAATCATCTTCAAGAGGTCCGTGAAAACTTGGAAACCAGTCTCACCGAGTTTGAGAAGAAAGCAGCTAAGGATCTTGAATCCAAATTGGAATTGTACGAGAAGAACAGATGTAAGGTGATTCAAGAACGACTCGAGCAACTCAAGAAACACGTAAGATATTACTCAATTTAATTGACAGCTTATTAATACCTCGATTGGATGACTATATAATTTTTATTAATTCTCTAATTTAATTGATAGGATGAACAAATTGAAAAAGTTCTTCAAAATAAGAGAAATTCAAGCATTGTCGAGCCGAACGAACACGATGAGGAGAACTCCAAATAATCTCTTCAATCAATTCCTGAAACTCCTGCCACAATGAGCTCAAATTGAAAATAATGTTCAAAGTTAACTCCTTCCATTTTTAATTAATTAAATATATACTCCAAGTGTTTTTATCTTTTTATAATAGAGATTCAATAATAAGATCTATAAAATAAATTTTTCTATGCAAATTAATGTTTATTATGTATGTTACATAACTAAAGTGTATGTTACTTAAAATATTCTATTAATTCCGGTCAATTCTAATGCCAATGTTATTTACAGAGAAGAATTCTTTTTTAATAAGTTGAAGCTACAACTTTATATCAAAAGCTTTTCATTTTTATTTAGCAAGGTACAATTTTTAATTAATTTGCAACTATACTCCATTACAAGTCAAGTACGCTTATAAATCAATTATAAACTTGTATTCATACACTTTAATTGATATTAATTTACAAACAAAGAAAAAGTGTTAATCTTCAATTTTTTACTTTTTATAATGTATTTTATTACTTTCGTTTTTCTTCAATGATAGAATTATATGCTTAAAACATCCTTCTATGAATGTAATAAGTGATTTAAATAAATATATAATACCCTATCTGATTTTGTTTTTGATTATTATATACCACCCACACCCACTCAGAAAGTCGCAACAGATTTGTAAGTGAATCATCAAAAAATTATCACTAGAACAAGCATAATCCATCATTTTATTCCATATCAACTTATTGGCCAAACAACTATCCTATACTCCGGAACAAATTAAATAATTAAACTTTAGAGCTTGCCCTTTATGAATGTGTCTGAGAAATTACAAAAATTGGAGTAATAATACAAGAAACCTAAAAAACTAAAAAGTAAAATTATTCTCGTTCAATATGCCTAAGGATTATTATCGAATACTCAACATTCCTAAAGATGCATCCGAAATGGACATCAACAAGGCGTATGTTTAAGTCGTTAACCCCATTTTATAAATAACTAATTTTATAGTTTATTTATATAAAATATTGGTACAACAATATTTGCATTAACCCTATCATTTATTTAACCATTTACAAATCCAATATAAAAATGATAAGCAAAAGCTGTTCACTTTGTTCACAATGTTTAGAGATAAACATAAACCGCATCATGCATTTGCGACGCATATGATTATTTTCTCATGCAATTTAATTTTCATCCAGGTACAAAAAGTACTCTCAACTTCATCACCCAGTACGTCGCCGAAGGGTTAAGCAGCCAATGACTCCCCCACCTATGGAAAACGAACAACGAGCTGATGAAGAGCGAAAAACTCTCGAAAGCCTTCAAATGTTTCATCTTGTCGGAGAAGCGTATGAAGTTTTGAGCGATGCTCTTTATCGGGCAGTTTATGATCACTTTGGTGAACTCGGGCTCAAGGGAGGATTCATTGGAGAAGGAGGAGAATTCACAGCTTATGCCTATCATGGAGATCCTTATAGGACTTATAGGTTCATTTTATATCCTATTATTAAAACCATATCCATTAACATCTTATACAAAGCCAATATCAAGACTAATGTTGTATGTCATATAGGGAATTTTTTGGGTCAGAGAATCCATTTGCTGATTATTTCTACGAAGCTTGTGGCCCAATGGATGCTTTGGCAAATCAAGAGTCTCATGACTTGAGAGTTAAACAAGCCCCGGTATATAAAGACCTTTATCTCACACTAGAAGAAATCTACAATGGATGTATGAAAAAGATCATGGCGTGCAGAAGAGTTTACTACGATGAACAGAAACGGACCGAGCAAATGGAGAAGATTCTCACATTTCATATTGCTCCTGGGACAAAAACAGGCACTCAATTTATTTTTTCATCTGAGGGGGATGAAGGACCTTCCATCGCTCCTGGTTTAATTCTTAATGACTTTTATATGAATATCTACCTTATTTAATTATTGCTACTTACCTAATTGTCAATGATTTTTTTTAATAATGTTTGACTTTGAAAAATTTAATAGCTGATTTAATCTTTGTCGTAAGAGAAAAAGAGCATCCAACTTATAAGCGTGAAGGAGATGATCTGATTTTATATCAAGATGTGTCTCTCTGTCAAGGCCTGACTGGAATGACAATTCGAATTAAACATCTGAACAAACGTGCATTCACTGTTGCAGTAGTACACATTATTACACCGGGATATGAGAAGGTCATTTTTGGAGAGGGATTTCCTATTATTGAAGATAAAGGTAATATTATTTTAAAAGCCAATACTTATATCATATCTACAAAAGTCATGCCATAAATAATGTAAAAATTAAAGATTTTAATTACCATAAAAATATTTGTAGGCCGAAAAGGAAATCTGATCATTCGGTTCAATGTGGCGTATCCGAACACGTTAACCCAAGACCAAAAGCGATTGATGAAGGAATCTCTCGAATGTAATATGTTCGATGATGCGATTGATGGTTGTTTGAAAAAACCTTCTGGGAAAACACCATTTGCAAAAAGACCTCCTGAAACTTACCCTGAAATTCCCAAAATTGACATGTGTCCGTGTCCAATTGTTGAAGATGAAGTTGATTCTCCGGATCTGAAGAATGCTTATCTTGAAGTTGACGATGACAACTACGATTATGACGTTTACTTTGGTGAAGGGGATGGTGGAAATGATCCAAATAAAGAATTGGGAGCAGGAAGCATTCAAGAATTTCAAAAACTCATTCCAACTTCCAACTTTTCAATATAATTTTTGGATTGAATGCATAATACTTTTGTTAGAACATCACAATGTAATGTATCTTATTTCTGAATATGTAAACAACTACACAATTGTTTAAAATGATCTATGATCATGATAATTATTTTTTAATGATCAAACCATTCAAATAATACAAAAGTTTGTACTTGTGTATATGAGACTTAACAGAAACTTATTTACATCAATCATCTGCAACTCCTGTTAAACAAAAATACTATAAAATAAATATAAAAGTTAGATGATAATTATTGTTAGAACAGTGCGAGTGTGTAAAGTTCGAATAGGCTACATGGAGTACATAAAAAATAACTTTGTATTTTAATTATAAAAATAATTGTAATAAAGTTCAATATCAAGAGTTCATAATCATAACATTCTAAGTATAATAATTAGAAAAGTAGTATCTGTATAATGTAGCAAGCATGTATACATATTTTATATTAAATTCAAGTGTAAATGCTTTTGCTTATAATCAGTGATTAGTGATTATGATTATAATTATTTATTTATAACATACACTATGTATAAATATATTTAGTATTTATAACTTTATAAGTAAGAGACAAGATCCACAAGACACCGATAGTAAATGAAATTATCCAAATTACATATTTAAGAGTATCGTATAATTGAATATGTAGCGAAATTCCGTTTTACACTTTTACCCCCTTATGAATTGAGAGATTTTATAAGGCTGAATTGCTAACTCCACTATAATGGCCGCGGTCCACCGTTAGGTATCTTTTATTAAGAGTGACACTTACCTATCGACAAAAGAATTGGGTTATTTATTCAAGCTTATTATCTCATTTTCCTATGAATTCTCAGGTGTGCCTCTGGCCATCCATAAATACATTGCTGTGTCCTTTAGGGGATTTGCTCCTTCCAGTTTCGGATAGGAAATACAGAGAAACCAGATGATTTCTTCACGCACAAAAGACTATTCGTATTCGATAACCTGTAAATACAGTTCAAGTTTTGTGACTTCTTTTAATTTTACATAATTTTAAAGGAGTATTACATAAAGTTGTAGAGGTTATAACATTACAATATCAAATTATTACGAATAAGTTAAAAATGGCTCCTAATAAATCTTAAAGTTATGATTACAAAAATTTCCAAATTGTCAAGATTGTGATTCATTTCTTCTGCTTACTTTCGAAGGTCAGTAAGAGATAAGAAAATAACCAAAACAAATCCTTCAATTCTAAACCAGTGGTTTAGAATTATGGTTTAAAACCACCAAAGAATAATTTTCATTATATAAATCTCTTGGATAATTTTGAGTCGATTGATTCCAGACAAGTAAGTTTCATAATTTTTTAAACCTGAATATAACTAACCATAAAATAATTTTCTACTGTTATTCATTTATAATACAAATAAATGCATAATAATCTTAGTTTATCATTGTTTTTTATTTGAAAAGAAATGGAAGCAATCGAAGCAAATCGTTTTGAGAAATGTGAAGAGAATTGTGAAACAGTGAGTTCAACTTCAAAGTTAGTTTCGTCTCAGGTTTCTTCTCGAGATAATTTATCTGGTGCAGAATCTCAAATCTCTTCCTCTTCCATTGGCAATTTTGATACAAAGAATGAGAATCCCACGAAAGAAAT
Source organism: Neelides folsomi (assembly GCA_034687125.1). Classification (NCBI taxonomy): domain Eukaryota; kingdom Metazoa; phylum Arthropoda; class Collembola; order Neelipleona; family Neelidae; genus Neelides; species Neelides folsomi. The sequence continues at coordinate 8,224 of JAQGBZ010000154.1, read as the reverse complement.
TCATTCGGGAGAATGTGCTTCAGATTTGACAGTTAATGGAAGTCAAATTTACCAATCGTCATTATCACTCGACCGAACATCAAATGAAGTCAATACATCAAAGAGCGACGAAAACATGAGCATAAAAGTTCCTATTGTGGGCTATGAAACAATGGAAGAAAGAGCAAAGTTTACCGTAAGATTCTTATTAAATGATTTAGCTTAAACGTAAAAATAATTCATATTATGCAATGTACAGATATTCAAACTCCAAATTGTGAACGAAAAAATTGGTGATAGTTGGATGGTTTTCAGAAGATATACAGACTTTGTGAGATTTCATTCAAAGGTGAGCATATCGCTCGTATTTTATAATATAAGGGAATGAAATGACTAATTGAATTTTTATAATATTCAATATATATCAAATATAAAAATTATTATAGCTCAAAGAAGATTTTCCTTCAATTAACGTCCCACTTCCACCAAAACGATGGTTGAGGGATAATTTTGAAACTGCATTCCTCGAAGTGAGAATGAAGGGACTGCAAGCGTTCGTCGATTCAGTCCTTGTAAATCCAACTCTGGCAGCTTCACCGAATGTTCGAAAGTTTTTTTGCCTTGATGAACCTCCTTTCAGCTCAGACAATTGTGAAGAAACTCAAGTATGCATGATTAAATGCCATACAAAATTTATTTATATAAGTTTATTTATTAAATTATCGTTTAAAATATGGTTTGTTGATTGATCAGAATCAGAATCATGTGAATGCATGTAATTTAAATATTTTATTTTAGTCATTTTACGGTTCTTTGGACGAAAGTATGCTCCATGCTAAGAATCGTCTTGCAGACAAAGAATCAGAAATTGATGTATTAAAGACTGAACTTGCACTTGTAACTGCACAGCGGGATAATCTTCTCAAGCTAACAAAGTATGTTTATTTCCCTTTGTTATTTCAACATTTCCCTAAAAGCATTTAATAATTCAAAAATGCATTTGTAGGAATTGCCGTAATTGCACCCAGTATCAAAAAGAATTGTCGATTTTACAATCAAAAATGGAATCAAATACTGTTGAGACTTCAAAGCGAAAATCATCTGCTCCCAATTCTCGATTCTCAAGTCCACTCGCTTCAAGCTCACCAGTGAGGGCTCGGACGAGATTATCTATGAACAATAATGGAAGTGAAGGGAGCAGCCTTCAGTCCTCACCAAATGACAAAGATAAACTAAAGGCTCAAACTTTTGAGAATCGCGTCGCGAGTGCAAATGAATCTCCTGTTAGAAGAATGGAAAAGAGGAATCTCGGAAATTCTCAAAGTTCGTCAATAGATGAAGATTCAAACTCTCAATCTCAATCAACTGATGAATCCTCGGCTTACTTTGAAATCCCTGCAGCTTCCAGCAAAGAGCAAGCCGCTAGTGATAAAAGTGATCCAACATTACAATATAACTAACATTACAATATAGTTAGTGTATCTAACTCAATTACTTAATTTATCACAATACTGATCTTCTAAAGTTTACCATTAATGTACTTATAAGCCAAGCCAATCATGTTTTTAGGTAATAAGTTTAGTTTGTATCATTTACCATTATCTTGTGTAAGTTAATTTATTTCATTAAGGAATAATACTTCGCGTAATCTTATTATACTTATATAATATTCGCGTAATAAGTTCGTGCAGATCCGAATGAAAAAATTATTTTATTATTTTATTTCAACGATAAAATTATGCTCTTTGTTCAATCAGATCAAAATTAAAGTTAGCCATTTTGACCTCAACTAAATGCGTTATAAAGTTAAAAATAATTATAAAATTCTTAAATCGCATTTTGGCATTATTTAAGCTCATTGTTCAGATATGCACGAACTTATTACGCGAAGTATTAATTTGTACATACATACATGTTATGTTACAATTACATTACAATCGCCAATACATGCATATAGTATGTGTGAGACAGAACCTAGTACAACTATAGTTAATTAAACAGCAATCATGATTTCACTCTAAATGAAATAAAAAAGTATTACTAATATTATGATAAAGTGATAAAATAAATACAATATCAATTTATGATTATGATTTTTACAAAAGTATAGTAAATGCCTTATAAATAATTTCTCAATTTATTGTTTTTTGTAGAAAACATTAGGATTTTGTTAACAATAAATATTCAAACTTTCTTTCATGAATAAGTCTATTAATTCCGAATTTGATTCATATTTGAGATTGTTTTTCCATATCGTAATCATAATTCTAAGTTTGAAACGCTACTTAAAACTAATTACAACAAGCATTTACTACATACTTACTTATCTCTAGATCTATGAATAACTATCTACAGATACATACTCTTATATTTTTTCATTTATGTTCTAAATAATTGTATGTATTCCTTTCAGATATCCCGATTTGTTATAAAAACATCGAGACAAAAGGATCATACACAAGTATTTTTTATTATTTCAAGAGACGTTAAAAATTTATTGCTTGAGCACATGAAATGAATTAGGTCTCGAAGAAATATCTGTAATCCAAATTGTGAATACAGTTGAAAAGAGTATGAATCACATACCTACGTTAAGTGCATATGTATGTGAACAATGACTATAAAACAATGACTATACGCTATACATATTGATATTGGCATAAGGTGTATTCACATTATGCCAATTATTTTGAACGGAATATTGCACTATATCAAATCCGTTAACCATATTTACGGGACCGCTATATTCTCATATAAATAACTTTTTAATTAATCAACAAAATGTCATGAAAATAGAACCTAATATGTATAATATTATGTAGTATAAGGCAAAAAAAGGTTGGGTGTCAAAGGTCACCCTATCAGCTTCGATGCACTTCTTAAGCCGCGGTCACCAATCGTCAATCGCGAGAGGATTTTGTCCATTGGAAATTTTTTCCATTCTCTTTTTAAAACTTATATAATCATTCGATTGTTTGATTTAGTTTCGCATTGACCTTTGCTTCTATTTGGTACCATATTTTTAGTTGTCTAATGGATTTAGGTCCGAACTGGATGCTGGCAATTCGATATAACATCATAACCAAACTCCATAAATGATTCATATAGTGAAAAAGGCTGCGATTGACGTTTGGTGATATCGACTCAAGAAGTGAATTTAGGCCAACCTTTGACACCTAACCTTTTTTCCCCTTAAACTATATGATATTCTCCTTATTGGGTTCAACTTTCATGAAAATTGGTTGATTAATAAAAAAAGTTATTTAAACGAGAAAAGTGGTCCCATAAATATGGCTAAGGGATTACATACTACTCGAGAGTAGAGTACATGATTGATACAGAGGAAAGTAATGGTGAAATAAACAATCAGATATAAAGTCTAATACAATAAATATGATGGTGTACTATAGTAGACTTAATGTAAAACAACAGCATGGTCCTTATGAAAACGGTGGAAATGGAGTCGAAAAGCTTCCATTCCACATCCCAAATCTTCCATGACATGTAAAAAATATTGGCCGAAGAACTGCGACGGAGAAGATTAGCAATAAATTCTCAAAGGGTACAATTACAGTCTAAACATTTATGCAAGTAGCTGTGCAAAGTACAATAAAGTTTACATTTCAATTATTCACACTCATGATAATATTTAAACTTTTGAATAAATGTATTTAGGGTGAGCATGTAAGTTATCTTTTAGCGTAAAAGCATCTTTATAAGATAACTGTTTATAAGTGCATGTCATTGTTAATAAAATCTAAACCTTTAAAGTTAGAACAAATGTTTAAATAATATTTAAAGACTAATCAATCAACTTCAATTAAATCTTGAATTAGATCAAGTTAGTAGTTACGTTATTGCATTATCAAATACATTGAATTATCAAATATTATTGTACATGTAGAGTTTTGTGTAAAACAGTTTTGACTTTATTGTATATGTTTTGCGTATAATAAATACTGATATATAATACATTTATTTATTTGTAAGTATAATATTAGATAAATTGTCTATTTTAAAAACAATTAAAGATAAATATTTTTTATATTTTTGCAATGTTATTTTCCTCCAATGTTTGCTTTCCCTTTTAATATACCACTAACAACGTACAACGTAAAAAATGCTTTGCACAATTAAATCATTAAAGTTTAACAAAACAATAAAATAAAAAATGTGAAAAATCATTGAACCCATTTTTTGGCAAAATTCTTTGAAATCCATCTAAAAATGATTAAAAGAATGGATAAATTATATGCATTTTACAAGGAAATAAGTAGAATGAACATGCAGCGTTTCTTAGAAATTCAAGTAGGTTCAAGCGCTTGCGGAGATTGCTCTTCCCATTAGGTGCGCAAATGTATGAGAACTTCCCCGATCCACGAACTACCCGGCATGATTCGAGGCGCAACGTGACTGCGATCGGGTTCGAACACTTTTACTGCTTTTGCTCGGTTGTTCTTATAAGAAGCTGAAAGACGGCAGTCCTTCCAGTCTCGGTACCTCCATCGAATGAATATTTCCTCCTACTCTCATCAACTTATAACGCCGACTTTTCCGGTTCCGGAATTACGTGGTGAAGAGCCAGCTGGGAATTTACTCAAACTTTCATTCTCTCTCTAAATTCAAATTACATTGTTGACCCTTTTGCTAAAGGAGAGGAAAGTAAAACAAGCTCTTTGCATTTTAAACAAAAGATTTTTTCAAATATTTTGCGTTGGAGTGAAAATATTTAAAATATATTCAGATTTTAACATTGTTAAATATTTCAATCATAAAGCTCAAAATATTGTAATAACTAAAAAATATTTTAATTCCATTAATGAGAGCATAAATATTTAATAAATAAAAAATAATATTGAGTATTTTTGCAATAATAGAAATTATAAGCACGGCGTGCTCTACGCATAATAAGAAAAAGACAATTATAAGAACCAAATGTGTTCTACTGAATAATCAGTTTTATTAGGACATGAAAGTCTTTTGCAAAAGTGAAAATAACAGAAATCAAGAAGAAAAGAAATGGTTCAAAATGAATGCCTCTCAAAAGGTGAAAATAATTGCTTTCTCTTTCATCTTACTTATTTTGTATACTAACTATGTAATATAATTATTACTTATGTTTTCATACATTGGCTTAGGTTAGCAAATCGCACCATTTATATTCACATTTAAATTTTTTATTTACTTGCATATTTTATATATAGTACTACTTTTGATTAAAATGGTATCCTTTTATTAGATGCATTTCTCATTAATACTGCATGCTTTTAACTTTAATTCATACTGGGATATATTTGCCATTTGGCAGTAGGGATAATATAAGTTAGAGGCAATTAGCTTACTTTAATGTTATTTAGCCACAAGGCGAAGAATATTAATTTGCAACATGACAGAGTGAATTGCATAAGCCAATATTTCATCACTTTTCAGGATATTTTTAGAGATCATGAATTATTTGTGCTAATGACATCGTGTTGATACAATTTTCCAGCAAATCAACTATTAGATTAAATGTAGCTTACATTATTGTATAATTTAATGCCTTAATATAAAATTATTTAACTCTAACATTAAGTGAAAAGTAGCTCGGTCAAAATATTTATATATTAGTAATACATAATAATGTAAATGTCCTGTTAATTTAAAGACGTTTTCATTCCTCTTTAATTATTTGATATTTTTCTCACATACATAATTAATCAAAAAATATTATCATTTCGTTTTTTTGCATATAAAAATTGATATTTGATTGGTATAGAAATATTTAAATTGCATCATGTGTAGGAGTGAATCCACGCGCTCCGCAGTCTTCCTCATCTTTCTCATCTCTGAAAGAGTGTGCCACGACTATAGGGAGTGGAGGTCCCATAAAGCCTAAAAGCACATTATATGTATTATACTTACGCTTTGCATTGCATTCAAGTCTCTCAGTCTGTGTGAAAATGGGCGAAAGCTATTTCGGGGTAACTTCTTCAAATGCAATGCTTAATGTTGTTTAGTAAAAAAAAATACATATTTAAGATCACTACCCTATGCCCTGGAACTTTATATTTAAAAGCCAATATGCTTGAACCTTTACTTTCACAAATATTCAGAATAGAAGTTATAAAGTTATAATTTACGTAGTGGGGTATATTCTAAAATTTAGAGTATGTGGTCTATAGTTATATGCAAAGTTGGTCTAAACGAGGTATAAGAAAGCAAGGAAGATTTTTAAGATCTCATTCCTTCCTTACGCTTGTGTTCATCATGCTCCTATTACTTTGCAAGTCGGGAAATGTGTCTGGGAGACCTACTACGTCACTTTTTCCCTTTCATTATTCTATACTCTTCCTCGCGTCACATGCTCAAAGTAAATCAATTATGAAAGACTTCGTTACAGTTAAGGTGGTCAATTCCTTCATTAAAAATGGATTTTTTAACCTTCACCTTACCAAAAGTTAATCTTGGTCAGCCACTATTATATATAGATTCTGTAGATCTCTCCCTGTATGCACATATTACTAATAAAAGTGATTCTAAATAATTTTTAGACAAACTTTCGAAATCATATTTATTTATTTATGTGTATGTTATAAGTATTTATCTACACAATGATTGTCAGTAATATTTAATATTGGAAATTTTTATTATAAAGCTTAAAACCTCGACTTTATTAACATAAAAGACAACTGTAAATATTATGGAAATATTATGGATATTTTATACGCTTCATATTTTTTAATTATAAATATGCTTCTGTGTAAGCTTTCAAATTTGGAAAAAATAAGACAAGAAAGACGAATAGTAGTCATCATCAATAGGTTTTTCACTACCATCTTCCTTAACATTCATTTCCTTTGTCTTTGCAGTTGTTGAGCACCAGCCTTTCGCTGGCCTAAATAAAAGTTAAAATAAAGTGAAATATCTATTAGTTTTTTCCCTAATTTCTAATTTTTTTGTATAAATGAAATTTTGTATCTTACATATTGGCATTTGGACTGCACATTCCGCAACAACATGGCTTTTTACCCGGTGGTGTAGGACCGGGTGTACATCCAGCTCCGTCTTTTACACACTACAAATAAAATTACATGTAATGAACGATTTGTGAAAATACAGATAGAGCAGCATTAAACAAAATTAACATACGAGTATTATGTATGTATTCATAATATTAGTAAGTATTATGTATAAAAGTAACATTTGGATTTGCGGTTGTCGATGGTCCTTTAGTTGTTGCTGTCGTAGCCTTGGTTGTTGTTTTTGTTGTTGCGGTTGTGGCCTTCGTCGTCGTCTTTGTTGTAGCCTTTGTGGTTGTCGGCGTTGTCTTTGTTGTTGCCTTAGTCGTAGTCTTCGTTGTTGCAGTTGTTGCTTTTGTTGTTGTTGCCTTTGTAGTTGTTTTTGTTGTTGCTGTCGTTGCTTTCGTCGTTGTTTTAGTAGATGCAGTAGTAGGTCCTTTTGTTGTTGCTACTGTTGTAGTCGATGGTCCACATTTCCCACCTCTTTAATTTTTTCAATAATAAACCATTTAAATAGTTTCTACTTATGAAAATAAGAAATTACTCGTACCTTAAATATTTAAAATATCAATTACATTTAAATTACATGTACTTTATAATTTAGTAAACCATACATACTACTTAAAAATTGTATATGAGCAGATAGCTCAGAAAATTCTTTCATATAGAATTATACATTGTATGCATAATACCATAATAATATATTCATAATAGGTATTTTATAAATATCAGTTGGCATTTTAAATGTTTTACATAAAAGATTTTATAACTTACGCTGGGAATTGGGATGTTGGAGCTGTTGTACAGGCCCCAGAACAACATTTAAGAGGTGGCTTAGCATTAGGGTTCTTTGTTGTCGCTGTAGTTTGAGCGTAATTACATCCAGCTCCGTCTTGAATACATGTCTAAATGATATTTTAGATAATTCGTCTTTTGTTGAGCGATAATTGTCATTTTGTCTAAATCATATTTAAAATGTCTAATATTTATTTGTATATTTTATTGTAAGTATAATTTTTACTCTTTCTGTCAATGATGTTGGTTTCTTTGTAGTGGTTAATTTTGTAGTCGTCGTTTTTGTTGTTGGTGTCGTTTTTGTTGTTGGTGTCGTTTTTGTTGTAGTTGAAGTTGAAGTTGTAGTTGTAGTTGGTATAGTTGTTGTTGGTGTCGTTGTTGTTGGTATAGTTGTTGTTGGGATCGTTGTAGTTGGTATAGTTGTTGTTGGGATCGTTGTAGTTGGTATA